>VFFE01000415.1:0-17152 GCA_008921705.1 Burhinus oedicnemus | reverse complement strand
GAGGACTAGTACCATGAAAGGAGAGAAGGCAGGCAATTCCATATTCAAAATTAAATCTGTAAGTAAACAGAGGATCCAAAATTTAAGATTCATAAATTTTATGAAGTTCAATTCTCTAACCCAAAACCAGGCAAGGTTTCTAAGTCACTGCTACTAGGGTAAGAATGTTCTAGGAGTTTTCCACCCCAAATACAAAATTGCAATCCTGCCACATGCAGTACTGCGGATCCTGGCTGCTACAAAGACCATGCCACGGTGGTATTAAATAGAACACGACAACAGCTAATGTTTGCATACATCCAAGAGTCCACAGGAGATGCCTTTGACTTCTACTGAAATTATGAACAATACACATTTCTTTGAATGGAATGACCAGCACAGTATTCTTATCTGTTCAAGCACGCAGCAGCAGCAAGACAACCAGAAATAAAAGAAAATTCACAACACAGCCTCACAGAGAAGCTACCTGCCAGCTCTATGTTACTTTCATTAAGAGATGTCACAGAACAAAGCATCTTTTATGAGATGCCGTTCACAAAAGTACTCCATATGTAAAATCCATTGAAATGATCGCATGAAGAATTTGAATATACTGTAATTCCAGTAGAAAATTACACATTTGACAGTACTGAGCAAATGAAAAACTGTTTATCTTATACATAATATTTACAAATATTTTTTGTAATAGACCAGTATCACTCTCCCTTGCTTCATAGGGCAAAAAATAAACATTTTGGTATAGCAATGTCTCGTAGTATGCCTGCTCAATTCTGCAGCATAATACTAACTACAGTATTTTCTTTTAAAGTTCATTTAATTTTTATTATTATCACTCTGATATCAATCATCAAATGCAACTTATAGAAATTAAAATATGCTGCCTAAATTAACATTCATATTGCTTTAATGTTGGTTTAAAGAAATCAACCCTTATTAAGGAAAAAGGGGATGGATCATCATTCATTTGGAGTATCTTCAGAGCTAATTTCAGTAGAACAACACATGCTTTATTGTTACCTGTTTTACTTAATTCCATGTAAACCCAGGAAAAAAGGGAAATATGGATATACTCTCGATCTCATTTTATGTAACACTATGTAAAATGGCCTTTCTATTGGAATAAATTTACTGTCAGCCACTGATCTGCCCATTGCATTTTACAACTATTTGAATAAGACCAATTTTAGATCTATTTATTTTATCGTTCCTAATAGTGACATCAGAGAAGAGTCAGTTAAAAAGCTTACTGTTTGAAAATTAATGTTCTTACAATGCTAGGTGAATAGAAGAGACAGAATGCAACATGCTCCAAAAGGTGGTTACTGGGTAACTGGTTACTCTAATTCACACTCTCGGATAAGGTGGTCCTCACAAACGCTTCAAAATAAAACACATTTTAAATGAGAGTCTGGTGGCTTATTCCAGTGTTTAAATGCACGTATGCATGTGAAAAACTTCTGTTAGCATTAATAAAAAGAAGTATAAATACATTAAGAGAAAGTGTGTGTATTTCCCTTTATTTTCAGAATAATAATAATTTTCCCTTATAGTTCAGAATATGTATATATACAATATGTGTACACAGCGTGTTCATATATGTATCAAGTTATAACACACCAAATGCTGTTGACTGGATGAACCTGTAGGAAGTGTACAAAAAGCAGAATGACTAATGCTTTGATCTTGGATCTCTCAGGTCTTATTCTTAAAATACTCAGTCAACAATAGTATTTGATGACATGATTCAAAAGTATATCAAAGTAAAATATATTCTTTCATTTCCTTTTTAAATCAGCTACAGAAACATCTAGATTCATTCAGCTACTTGTAATACTAAAGAGATTGCAGAGTACTCAATAAGAAGGTATGTATATTGTGTTACTGGCAATGCTGCTCATGTTCTTAAAGGAGACTGCAGCATTATTGGAATATTCCTAGGGTCAAGCAAACAATTTCCTTTATGTTTCTATGTACAAGAATTCAGGCTAATCTTGAGCTTCATTCATGTATATACCTCAGTTTGATATTTTTCTTCATTTAAAGTTAAAAGAATCATCTTCATTTCTATGAACATCAGATCTATTTCAGATGCCGCTTATGACACTGAAATTCTCATGACTAAGTCACTCCCGAGTTATAGCAGTGTTTCTTCAACAAATATGGAGCTCTTCTCTTTAAAAAAAAGATACCCAAGAGGACCTTATAAAGCTGTAATTTAGTACATGTCCAAATGTACACAAAACTGGGTTCTTTTAAAGGCAGAGCAGGATGGCATAGTCAGTATCACATTAGATTAGGAGACGAAACATCTTTTTTTGGTGGTGTGGTTTTTGTTTTCTTTTTTGATTGCATGCACATCCACCAGCCTGCTGGATGACAACGCACAAGTTACTTCACCTTTCTGTACTGTAAGTACCTCTTTGTAGAATAGGGATATCTATGCTGCCTTCTGTTGTAAAGCATTGGCAGATCAATTGATACTATCTCAAAAACGGGTCTCACCTAATCAATAAAGTGTTTCCATGCTGAGATTTTCTCAGATGTAGACATTTTGTTATTATTACAATGCCTTAGCTTTCCTACTCCTTTATGGGAGTAGCTACTTAATGGGAACATAACCAAGATAAACATAGAACACCTGAGGACACTATATATAGTCAGAAAGAGTGTCATATGTCACTATATATATAGTGACAGGGAAAGATTCGACAGAGCATTTCAAGAAATATTTAAAATGTGGCCATGTGTGTATCTGCGAATTCAGTTTTCATTCTTCCATTACTGGAATCCTTCTAATGACAGAATAAAGTAGACAGTAACTGTAGTATAATCCTGCACTAGCTCTGAATTTTTCTTCCACTTACAGAAAAGGTGTTTACTGCCATCTTCAGGAGCACCTGTTTTTCTTAACCTACAACACATTGTTCTTTAGAATATGAATAGAGTCATTACTAAAGATGGAGGTGTCCTCCATCAAGTGTCCTCCACCAAAGGTACAATAAAAACAAAGCTAACTATGCCTTTATTCTCCTTGATAACTAGACCTGGGTAAAGCATTTCTGATATAAAAACAAGCTCAAACTTCATGGAATTACACCAAAGATTTGAAGAACTCAAAACATTTGTTTCATTTTAAAGCCAATTATATGGACACTTCTATTTCTAATAGTCAAAATACAGGAATGTCAGAAACCTTGTAAAAAAGAGCATGGACTCCAGTACAGTACTTATTTCTTAAGCCAGCCTGAACTCTAATACAGTTGAGATTCAATTATTTTTTTTTAAGACAATTAAACTTTGAACTTCTACACACAATAGCATCCTGCTCTGCAGAATTTTCTGACAGAAATTTAATCAACAAACTTGCCAAAAAAAGAAATTTTGAATACTTTCATTTTACATATGCAGTATGAAATATTTCTGCTGCACTAAAAAGAAAAAAAATCACCAAAGAGAGCAACTTATGCCATACAAGGTGAAAGTAGAATATTATACAAGATTGCACTACATCTTTTCCCAGTTAGCATTTATACCATAGATGGGTTACGGAGTGCAGAAGGTGCAGAAAAGTGAAGAATGAAGAAACCTTAGTTGCAAGCAGTGTATCTTGCGAGAAAAATCAACAAAATGTTTTAGTATTTGTTTTGTCATATCCTTTTAAAAGAAATAAAAAAAGAACTGCAAGTGACTAAGAAAATAAGTTAAAGTAGAGGAAGGATGTCCTATTATATTTTTAATAACTGCTAATAAGCTCAAACATAGGAGCTCCCCCAGGTGTCAATATAAGAACAGCAGAATTCTAATTGCTATGGGCAATTATTAATTTATACTGGCAGCTAAGTGTGTATACACTAATTATACTTATAATTATACATTACATTTTATGCATTCCAATTAACAAGTTAGTCTCCAGAATTTTGAAACATTTTTATGATTTCTTACTACTTTTTCTGAATACTTTTAGAAGTTTGGTGTCTAATATGGATGTCATCAATATAGGCATCAATAGCACTAGACTGGGTTAATGAGGCATAAAAAAATTCAAGTAAACTTAGTTGAACAATAGCAACTAAACACAATTTCCTGAGCAATTCCATACTGATGCACTCCATATTTGTGACAGCTCACTTAGGCAGAGCTAAAACAGGCACAACTCTTGATTAAGTTCTTGCTATGGCAAGAACTACTGCAAAAAGACGGCCAGGAACACAGATTCTTGTAACAAAGAAACTGAGTAACTATATCAATTATGAATCAGAATTACTGGCTGCACTTCTCATACAGGAGCTCATTTCAGGAGCCTGACAATCTATAGGACAGAAAGTCTGGCTCCCAGGCTCACAAGAGATTCTCTGAGCTTTTAGCTAGAAAAAAAATCAATTAGCATGACCTTATTTACATCACAGGCTATTATAGTTTATTCCTGTGTTGAGTCCAAATAACTTGCATATACCTAACTTATAATTTCCTAAATGATATCCAGATTTAAATGGAAAACAATTTACTGCATCTATGCTATAAATGTTACAGATTTTTCCCAGCTGCAAATTAGTTACAAATACAGACTCTAATTTAGCTCTGATTTCCAGCCTTTCCAAAGTAGACTTACATTCGTACTCAGGATTTCCATCTTAAGTTTATACATAGGATGTAAAAATAAGTATATAATGCATTCAGTCCCCTTTATTTTTATACACTAAAATAAAAAAATAGACTCCAACTTTGTCACCATTGAAGATGTGCTCTCCAGATGGGCACATTTCCTGCATTTCTTGAATAACTGTGACTGTTCGCTCTTGGCCCTTGATACTCTTCCCGTTTTTTCAACATCCTTTTACAGCAATTTCACTATTTAATAGGGATGTCACCAATACTGATATCAAATGTTTTCCCTGCTGCAACTAAGTACTCCCCTGCTTATGCATTTAGCACCATGCGAGTCGTCTTTGTTCAAGTGTTACACCAAATATTCCCGTTGAATTTTTAAGCATTGTTCAGAAAGTAGCTTGTAACCAAAGAAAGCCCCTTTTCATAACAAGTTTTCTTGTTTCCAGAAAAAAATAATTACACTGGGCAGTAAGAAAACATTTTGTATTAGCACAGCTCACTAAATGGTCCAATTATTCTGCATAACTGCTTCATCTTTCTCATTTACCAAGCCATTTATTTTTGTCATCCATAATATTTATCGTAAAAATGTTGTAATTATTTCCAGTTTAACAATTAATATATTCAGAGAGGTGCTCTGCTCGTCTTGGCAGACAATGACGTTTCCCCACAGACACTTACTTCTGTGATCTCTTCTTAGTCATTTCTTAACGCTTTTAATACGGGATAAAGTACCACAGTATTTTCAGCTTTGTAAATTAGGAAATCATGTGGCATTTAGAATTTATGAAAATTTATGAAACAAGTTTTTAACCTTTAAATGATATCAGAATTGCTTTCCTTAACTCCATGGTGTTCATTAAAATGCCTTCTTCGCAACATCAAATGCTGTTACTATGTCTAATATTCATTAGCTTAAAGGATAGTCCTACAAAGAGCTTATAAACCCAATGCCACTGACACTGGATCACCATAATTTTGAAAGCATTTAATTTTGCTGTCTCAAATGACACTTAAACCAGATGTCTCAAAATAGCTATGGTATCAGGAGCTGACAAACATAGTCTTTAACATGTGAACCTTAGACAAAAGCATCCATTTAATTCTTAAAACTGATGGGTATTTTAAACTATTAAAAATACCTCCTTAATTATTTATTCTTTCATGTTATAGGGAATGCTATCTTCTAATAGAATTTTTAATTTATCATCTACAATTCTGTAGAGAGACTATAATTTTCTAGGATTCTTCTATAGGGACAGTGCAAACTCTGAGAATCTTAACCCAAATTAATATACATAGAGAACACTTAGAATACCACAGTCTTCGTTAGGAAGATGTGCAAAAATGAGGCATAAAGGTTACAGCATACTTCCCAGAGCACAAACCTCAGAAAGGCAATACCATACGGTACATAATCTCTGTGATATGACCCAGGCTACAACAGGGTTATTCCAGACATGGAGTTGATGGTACCCTAGTGCAAATCCAGAGAAAACAGTGCTGCCACCTCTGGAGACACCTCCTCGCTCCTTCACATCCCTGTATTGGCACTGGTCATGTTCCAGGGACAATATATGTAATTCCAAAAGTATGACACAGCAAAAAAGACAGGGAATAATGTGCAGGTTTACATCCCTTTGGATCTTCCCCACTAAACCGGTCTCTGAATCTTGCAGTCTTTGAAATTACTTTGTTAAATTCTCACTTCTTTTGTTATGTAACAAGAAGCTATCCATTGTAATTTATTTTCTGTCCCTCATTCCTGGTGTGAAAAGACCTTTTTTAAAGCTAGTATTTACTTAAAGGATTCATTCATATATATATATATATATGGCAAGCATATTACTTTTCAGGAACTTGACTTGGAGCTTGTGAACCCTTGTAATTAATTCCTCTGTAAATGAAAGCACAATTTGACTGTACAAGCTAGTTTTCTGGGCAATTTACTTTGAATGTGGGGGAATCCTGACACCTTATGGCTGTTCCTATATATGACCTACAGTAAGTCCTGAATAAGCATGGCCCCAGTGTTAGCAGAACCAAAATGACCAGTTTAAATGCTATTTGGATTCCTGTAAGTTAACTTACACTCTCACGCACTTCGCACAGAGTCCCCTTGTGTTAATTAGCACCTGCCTCAACACAGCCATTCCAAATCAAGTCAGCAGGTATGGCAACTGCATCTAAAGTATATGAGAACTAACCACATCTCCACACAAGGCATAAGAAGCATCTTTCACTAGTACTTTAAATAATCATTGAGCATACTTTGCTTATTCTAAAGTCAATTGCTAGTAGATGACCAATGGATATAGAATAGCTAAGACTTACCAGTTTTTCACCACAGAACTAAAACAGTGCTTCAGCCTATACTCACAACTCCAGTGTCCTTTTCCGTATCAAATTTTGCCTGATCTCACCATGCTTGTTGTGCAGGACTCTGCTTTTGAGCAAAACTGCCAAAACTCCTCTGAAAACTTCTGAGACATTTTTTCCCCCTCAATTAGTTGCACAGTTACCTGGGGAAAGGGAAAGTAATGAACAAAGGGTTAGTGTGACACATGCTCCATTGTTAAAAGAGAGTCATGTAGCTGCGCAGCTCCTCCCAGGAAAGCTGGCATACACTTGGCCTTGCTTTCAAAAAGGTGTAATTAGATTTGTCTATAAATAAGTGCAAAATAATGCATTTCACCTAACAATACGTGAATAAAGTCTTTTTCATGGTAAAGGCAAATATATTAACCTCACAGCTTTCCAGAATGCCACATTGTCTTCATTCCTCCCATTTCATGGGGACAAAGGACTACAAGCAGATTGTTTGTAAACAATGTGGATCATAAAAAAGTAAGCACTGAGAAAGTAAAAGACATTCTAATGAAAAGCTAAAATCTAGGAAGAAAAATACTTTTTTAATGTCAGAAGGCATAGTTAATTTAAGCAGGTGTTTTGGGTTCTAAGACTTAGCTAAAAGACATAAGTTGATGGGACAGGTAAGGGGGCATCCCGACAGACAGAAGTTAGGAAAAAAACACATCGTCACCCAGATTTAAATGCGGGGGAATACTGTGACAATATTTAACTGGAAGACCTCATGGATTTACAAGAGCCCACACTAAGAAATGGACAGTACAAAGTAAACCCCAGGAGACGCAAATCTCCTTACAAAATCCTGAAGTAGGTGCCTCTAGGTGCTAAGGAAGAAACTTAGCTGTGAGTTCATAATCAGCATAAATAAGCCTAACCGTAGGTTACTAACAGTGGAGTTATTTCTCCCACGTGCCCTCCCTTGCTTTAGCTCCAGCAATTGTGTGGTTGAGAAATGGCTGTTTGTAGACATAAAAATAATTCTATTACTGGTGTAGCAAGACATGTTCTTTCCAACAGCATTTTGCTTAATAATGCAATGAGTATTGATACTGTGAGATTACACCTTCCTAAAATGAATCCTGATTAACTAGGAAATAACTTCTTCCTGCAGTGATCTAGGTTCAGACTTTACTATGCAACTGACAAGTCGTCACAAAACTTTCCAATAGGGAAGTTCATTGAAGAAAACCAGAGCTCATTTGATGTGAAGAAGGTACATCAAACATAATATTTCTGAGAAAAAAATAATAATACTTATTTCAGTGTACTGAAAGACAGTGCATTTATAGACTTCTCATTTCTAGTGAGGCTGAATGAATAGAACCAGATGACTGCAAACAATGATAGATGTAATACTAAATATCTATATTTATACAAATGCTATGTCTTAACTATCTGTTGCTTAACACTCTTTAAATGAGCCTACTGCATGTTTCAGAAATGAAGCAAAAATAATAAAAGCTAATAATTATAGTGCATCCCAGCCTGGAACATGCTCTTGACCAAAGTCAAGCTTGTCTATACCCAGCATCATCTTTTTTACAGGATTTCATTCCAACTGAAAGAATACTTTATTTCCACCTACAAGAAAACTAAAAAATTATCTGAAAAAAAAATGTCATCGGAGTACTTGAAATGTCATTTATAAAGTGCAACATACCATGAAAGCAATTTATTTCTATAAGACTATTTTTGATAGATACACTCTTTGGTTATCTGCTGTTGCAGTAAAAATAATACTGATCTAATAATGCAGAAAGGAGGGTATTCTAACATGTATGGCTCATTGTAATGGTCTAATACTTTGGCATAGTGTAGAAAGAAACAAGATGTTCTTTTAAGTCCTGACTCCAATTTCTAAGAATTTTGCTGTGGGGAAAATTAAAAAGGCCATGTTCTTGTCAAGTAGTAGGATTTAAGAACAGGCCTGCAATAAGAGAGACGCCTGTTGAGCTCAACTACCTCTCAGGCATCTAATTCTTTCTTTTCCCTCACCCTCTTGTGTAAATGAATGTCTCTAATCAGCTGTGTAATTCTCCACAAAAGGTGTTATTCTAACATAATAAACAAATGATGTAAGCACAGATTAAAATTATTTGTCATGAAAAATCAGATGATTGGTATCTTTGTCTTGGGTTGTTTGTTTTTAAACACCTAATTGTGCAATACAGTAACTGTAAGCCAGTTTCCCTCAGAGCAACCAGTGGAGGGACCTTCCCTGAGAACTGTTTACACACTGCTTCTACAGTGTTTCATCTCACCCTCACCGGGATATCAACCTCGATATCCAGCGATCCTGTGGCATTAGCCTGTCCCCAGAGAAAACAAAATTTCCCTCTTCCAGGACGTGTAGGAAATCAAATGCAAGTGAACAAGGACAAAGGTGCAGCAAAATGGCACACGTATGCTTACGTCGCCCTGACAAACAGTTTCGCAGCCATGCTGATTCCTCAGGCTCTGCACCTCCTCACAGAGAGGGCTGCTCTGTGCTGAGTACAGGTCTTTCTCTACACAATATGTTATTTTAAATTCAGCTAAGTCCACCCCCCCCGAGGTGCATCAGGATGGGTTTTGACTATTGTCTGTAATTTGTTCCACTAACCTTGCTAGTGTGTGACTTGCCCATTTGTCATACCATCCTCTCATTTTGAGATAACATCAAGAAATTATTGGCAGATGTTTGCTTTCTTCCCTTTCCCTCTTTTTCCTGAAATGAAAAAGATGGTACCTAAGACTTGGGAATCCATTTTCAGGAGAAATCTCTGACCTTGCTTGTAGAAGCAGTCAGCATTTTAAAGGTAAAAAGATGGAAAGCAGAGAGTTAGTTAGGAGTTTAAAATTCTTATTTGGTTACAGGATACAAGTAACTCACCCACTGCTGAAGCCCTGTTTGCAGAAGGGGTTCCTCCGGGCCAGGCGTTCCCACCAAGATGTTTTTGTGCCTGAAAGGCCTCCTCAGGTCTTCTGTTGCTCCACTGGAGCTGCTCTCAGCGACAAGGCTGTTCTGGTTAACTCCTTGCACAAATAAACGGTAACAGGCTGTCACTCCCAAATATAACTAGGAGAACTGTCTCCTGATCAGTGACATCACAGCGAGATGTCACAATGGATCCATTATTACCACACTAACACGGGTAAGCAGTCTCACTCACCTGGCACCTCCATACACACCTCAGCCTGGGCTCGGGTAAGTCCATCCCAGCCTCTCCTCAGACTTCCCCGTAAGCAAAAAGAGATTAAATCATAGAATCATAGAATACCAGGTTGGAAGGGACCTCAAGGATCATCTGGTCCAAACTTTCTTGGCAAAAGCACAGTCTAGACAAGATGGCCCAGCACCCTTCCAGCTGAATCTTAAAAGTGTCCAATGTTGGGGAATCCACCGCTTCCCTGGGGACATTATTCCAATGGCTGATTGTTCTCATTGTGAAATATTTTCCTCTTGTGTCCAATCGGAATCTCCCGAGGAGTAACTTGTACCCATTACCCTTCGTCTTTTCCATGTGACTCCTTGTAGAAAGGGAGTCTCCATCTTCTTTGTAGCCATTCTTTAAATACTGGAATGTGGTGATAAGGTCTCCCCTAAGCCTTCTTTTCTCAAGGCTGAACAAACCCAATTCTCTCAGCCTTTCTTCATATGACAGGCTTCCCAGGCCTTTAGTCATCTTGGTGGCCCTTCTCTGGACCCTTGCCAGCCTGTCCACATCTTTTTTGTACAGTGGGGACCAAAATTGAACACAGGTGTGGCCTGACGAGCGTTGAGTAGAGTGGGATAATGACTTCTTTATCTCTGCTGGTGATGCCCTTGTCGATGCAACCCAGCGTCCCGTTGTCTGTCTTTGCTGCTGCAGCACACTGTTCACTCATATTGAGTTTGTTGTCCACCAGGACCCCCAGGTCCCTTTCCACAGAGCTGCTCCCCAGCCAGGTAGATCTCAGCCTGTGCTGCACTCCTGAATTATGTTTTCCCAGGTGCAAGACCTTACACTTGTCCTTGTGGAACTTCATAAGGTTCTTGTTGGCCCACTCTTTGAGCCTATCCAGGTCTTCCTGAAGGGTGGCTCTCCCTTCTGAAGTGTCCACTTCCCCACTCAGTTTGGTGTCACCAGAAAACTTCATCAGGGTACACTTGATCCCATCATCCAGACCACTTATGAAGATACTAAACAGCATTGGGCCCAGCATCGATCCCTACGGGACCCCACTTGTGACAAGTTTCCAGTTTGAAAAGGAGCTATTGACCACCACCCTCTGGGTGCGGCCTGTCAGACAGTTCCCCACCCACCGCACAGACCACTTGCCTAGACCGTAACACATCAGTTTCTCCAGAAGGAGCCTGTGGGGAGCCATATCAAAAGCTTTGGAGAAATCCAGGCAGACAATGTCCACCTCTCACCCCACATCAACTGAGCAGGTTACTTTGTCATAGAAGGCAATCAGGTTTGTCAAGCACGATTTGCCCTTGGTGAATCCATGCTGGCTTTTCCCATTATTATACGTAATTTAAAATACATAAATTAACATGCAGAAGGTCACAACAATGCTCACTTTTCACTAAGTTCCTAGCAGAGATTATAAACCACTTACCAGTCTCCCAAGAACACTATACATACCCTGCCTTTCCCTCAGGATATGAGCTGATAGATTGTTATCCAGGTGGCTCTTGCCATTAGCCAGGACGTCTCCAGCTGACTTAACCAATGAAGTTAGATTTTATTTTATAAACCCTTCCACTGGGGGCTGGTGTGGCTTGAGGAAAGATGTGGTGGTGGGGTGGCTTGAACAGGCCACTGTTATGGCTGTGTTAGAGGGGGCCTCTTGAAAGGAGAAGAAACAACATTTGTGTTGTCCTTGTCAGGCTCTTTCTGACAGCTTTGAACCTATTACTCAGTTTCAAGAAAGTCTGTCAGAGGGATAGAGGCTTAAAATGCTGTTTTAGCACAAATGTTGTGAAAACAGGTAGCTGGGGAGATGAAGAGGACTAAATCAGTGTCCCTGCTGTGGGGTGGATTATTTAAATGGAAAAGAAATACTCAGGTGAGTAGGAGTTGCAACTCTACAGCAGATTTCTGACAGAGAAAGAAGGACCTGAAAACTGCTCCTTGTTCTGATTTGAATGCAAACTGCATTTCTTTGGCTGTGCTTTTGTAAGTTTGTACTCACTTAACTGAAATACATAGCTAGACTTTTATTTCTGTGGAAAGAATAGTACAATGTATTAAACTTGGCTTATTTTTTTAATTGGGGAAAATGTATGCATAACATAGTGAAATAGTAAAGTACAGTGGGCTCTTGGACTACCCATAACCACTTTAAAGTTAATTATTCACTTGTCATTCATTCAATTATTCATAAAGCAATTAATGTTAATAAGAACTAGAGAAACGATCCTGACTTTTAAGGTATAGTAAAGAAAGTGGAAAAAAATCAAGAAGTTCAAGTTATGTTAAGCCTGATTATTTCTATTGTTATTTATGATTTTTTAAATGAAAACTTGTGGATAGTATTGACTTGTATTTGCTCATAATTCTAGCCTCAGATAGTTCTAAATCTAATGCTGGATGCAAACTAGAACCAAGTTGCATAAATTCCTAGAAACTACAAATAGAATACTGTTCTTCAGGCTTAAATAGACAAATCTTTTAATTATGTATTTTATAAAGAAGTACAATTTCAACAAAGATTGATTACCCTGCTCAATACTGAAAGTTCTGGATATCATTGGTTCCTACAATATATTTTAGACCAATTATACTTTTTCTTTTTTCCCCCCAGTAGTTAGTACATAGCAATTTATTTTCTTAATAGCATTTTTAAACATTCAGGTCTCAATCTACCAGATATCATTGGCAAGAAGTTCTTTCTGTCCTTCACAGCTGAAGAACCAGTCAGGTACATAGGCATCTGCAGCCTCTGCTAAAAAGGAACTTGCACCAAAACTTATGGCAGTTCTGTATATGTTAGTATAGAATTCGGCCTCAGTAAGTGTTATGTTTTGAGGTTTTTTTCTTTGTTTCTGAGTCTCAGAACTGGCTTAATTATTTCTTATCTGAACAAGTGGTCAAATTACAAAATTCATCATGTGAACTTGCAACAATGAAGGACATGAAATACTTAAATGAATGGCTGAATATACTCAGACCACAAAGCAGGTTTTTATAAGCTATATCAAATAAAATATTTATGATAATCTTAATTTCCACTAATTCTTTCAGATGATGATGAAAGGAGGCAATAAAATGGGAATATTTTTTCTTTAAGTTGGAAGATATGAAGAATTTTGCTGCAAATGCAATACATTTCATGGGAGACAGAAAACATTATGGCCTGGCTCCTAGTATGGTGGAATCACAGTGACATTAGTGTGAGCTTGACTGACTTAAGGCAGCAAGTTGTCCCCATAGCTCAAGCAAAATACACTCATTTCTAGACTGAATTCCTCCTGTGTTAGGTTCCAACTATTGTGTGCTGCTATATATTTTCTGATGGATCAAGAAATCATTAGTTATTACAAATCTTAGTCAACATAATAAAGTATGCATGTGAATCAGCCAGCTTCTTAGACCTTCTATTGTGTCATGCTTCTTTGTGATTCTCATCTTAAAAACAAAAGCTGAAATTGTTCTCCTGTATTATGCAGACTATGTAGAACCAAAATATTCCATCATTTTTTGAGTATACAAGTAGTGACGTGTAACAAATGGCTGGTACAGTTATTTAGCTAAGCACTCTGAAAATTAAGATATTTTATTGCACTACTCAGATCTTTTGTGTTGCAGATCTGCGGGTGCTTAAAGTCTTTGTAAGAACAGCTTGCTGTTCCCTTACTGAACAGCCTGTTCTCTTACCTCTGATCTATGAGATCATTTCAAAAATATGCCTTGTTATTAAAATATTTTTGGACGCAGATTGCACCAGAAACTACTAAACTTGGTAAGGAACAGAGAAGTCTACTTACTGTACAAAATATCAAACTACATCCTAGCAAGACTTAAGCACATTACTCAAAATGAAATTTATGCTGTAGTGGCTGAAACAGACGGACCTTGAAATCTGTTATCAGCAACTAATATTGTGATATTGGAACATTTTTCAGAAATCAAAAGTTGGGAAATCTGAATAACATGTGCCCCCTATACATTCTACCTTTTTCAAAGCATTTTTTTTCTAGTCATTCTAGATTAAATAGGTACCACCCAAACACTAAACATAGTACCAAAGTTTTGCATTTCTTCCTGTTGAAGAAACTCTTCCACATATGGGAAGGAAAGAACCATGAAAGCCCATCTCATGAAACCAAAGTAAAAATTACACTTGTGGCATGGTCAGAGAACATGCATGCAAGCAATGGCTTAAGAAAGCAGCAGTGCATGTCAAGGCTAAGAAAATCATGGGATTTATATACCAGACTGGGATCCTGCTTAGGCATTTGAAGTCAATTTGGGATTGTTTCACCCTTTCTACAGAAAGGTTTGTGTCATTCTTGGTGGAACCCAAACCCAGTCTTGGCTCTTTGAAAGAAAATGAAAAGGATAAATGGAAAGTTTATCTTCCCTCAGGCAGGCTACCATTGTTTCACGCACTCAAACCTGACCCACTTCTCATAAAGTAGAGCATCCCTTCTGCACGCAGAAAGACTGCTTATTTACAAGGAAAGGTTTCTTTAGCAGTGTTCCCCTGGGCAGCAGGTAGCTAATGTTCAAACATCTGAGCTCTTTGCAGTACCAAATTCTCTTCCGTTAGTCCCTAGTGAGCGTGCATCAGTGCACCAAATATAGAAACAAGAGTTCAGCACTGTAGCTGTTTTTTGGAGGCAGTCTTTAAAGAAAGATGTATCTGCCAGGTGGAACTCAGAAGGAAAAAAAAGATGACCACAGAAGCGGCTGACTTCAGATATATTTATTACTTGATGGTTGAAGTAGCCTGGGAGAGTCTCTTTTTCTCCCTGACATTTGATGGTCTAGCTTGTAGGTTCTCTACTATGCTACCTTGCAGCTGATGCTAAGGAAATCATTGCTGTTAGTAAGCAGCAAAGTGTCCTGTGTCCTCATACAGCAGATGCTTTCCCTCCTCTGGCAAAGAGATTGCAGCAAAAAATACAACCGCATACGTGCATGAATGCACCATCACCTTACTCATCCCCACTCCCTCCATAAAATACATATCCTGTATGGGCCAACAGCGATTCAGCACTCAGGTGCTCTCTGAAGACAAACAGTGCCGTGCTGGGTGCTGCTACACCCAGCTGCTCACAAGTCTGCTGGCAGGCTGTTCCCCACCTGCCGCTCTTCCCAGTGGAAAAGGACCTGGGGGTGTTGGTCAACAGCTGGCTGAATATGAGCTGGCAGTGTGCCCAGGTGGCCATGAAGGCCAACAGCATCCTGGCCTGTATCAGGAATAGTGTGGCCAGCAGGACGAGGGAAGTGATCAGCCCCCTGTACTCAGCACTGGTGAGGCCCCACCTCAAATACTGTGTTCAGTTTTGGGCCCCTCGCTACAGGAAGGACATTGAGGTGCTGGAGTGTGTCTAGAGAAGGGCAACGAAGCTGGTGAAGGATCTAGAGCACAAGTCTCATGAGGAGAAGCTGAGGGAACTGGGGTTGTTTAGCCTGGAGAAAAGGAGGCTGAGGGGAGACCTTAAGACTCTCCACAACTACCTGAAAGGAGGTGGTAGTGAGGTGGGGGTCGATCTCTTCTCCCAAGTAACAAGCAATAGGACAAGAGGAAATGGCCTCAAGTTGCACCAGGGGAGGTTTAGATTGGATATTAGGAAAAATTTCTTCACCGAAAGGGTTGTCAAGTGTTGGGACAGGCTGCCCAGGGAAGTGGTGGAGTCACCATCCCTGGAGGTATCTGAAAGACATGTAGATGTGGTGCTGAGGGACACGGTTTAGTGGTGGGCTTGGCAGTGCTAGGTTAACAGTTGGACTTGATGATCTCAAAGGTCTCTTCCAACCAAAACGATTCTATGATTCAACACCCGGCTCGCTGGCAGGTCACTGTCCCTGAAGCTGGTGGCGGAGGTAAGCACAGCTCCATCCGCTCCTGAGGGGAACCGGCCAGTTCCCATTGGAGAACCACTCCCTGACCACCAGCAGGCGGCTCTCCCAGTGCCGGACGAGGGATTCGGCCCGGGAAGGCCCTCGGGGACTCCCACCTCCCCTCGCTCAAACACCTCCCCGGCCGCCGAGGCACCGCAGGCTCCCCGCCCACCGGCGGCCCCCTCCCCGCCTCCGCCGCCCGTGGGGGAGGAGCCGGAGTGCTCCGCCCCCCCGTGACGTCAGGCGGAGCGCCCTGCCGTCGCCCCGCCGCGCGCTGCCTGCCGGGAGATAATTGGGCCCTCGCGCGCTGCCCAGCTTCTAGCGCGCGGCGCGCGCCGCGCTGCCTTCCCAGCCTGCCCCGCGGCCGCCGGCGTTGCGAGCGGGACTCGTTGCGCCTCCCCGGCGGCGGCGGCGCCGTCCCGGCCCGCGGCCCTGAGAGCTCCCCGAGCGAGAGCCGAGGCCACTCTGCCCTCCCCGCCATGCCCCCCAAGAAGCAGCAGCAGCCGGCGGGGGGCAGCAAGAAGGCGGACCAGAAGAAAAAGGAGAAGATCATCGAGGTGAGGCGAGCAGGGCCCAGCCGGGCCCAGGGGGCCGGGGCCGACGCCGGGTGGGTCGCCCTCCCGCCGCGGCCCTCTCCCTGTCCCTGCTGGGGCTTGCCGTTTCCCTTCTGCCGCGGGCAGCTCTCTCCCTGCGCTCCCCTGTGCCGCCTCCCTCCCCTGCTGCGGGGGCTCGGACGCTGCTGCCGGCGACAGTCGGCCTCCGCGAAAGCCCGCCGTCATGGCCCGCGGGCAGCTAGGCTCGCGGGCAGCCAAGCCCGCAGGCCGCCTCTTCAGCGGCCAAGGGAATGGTCATAAAGCCGAAAACTTTAACAAAACCGGAGGGGTATGCGCATGCACACCTTGTCGCTGCCGTAACCCAGCCCAGAAGCACCCTTCCGGGTTCCCTTCGCGGCTCCAGCGCTGCCCGGGTCTGTCAAGTCACAGACCGTCGCCCTCTAAGTTGTGCTGGTAGCCGCTGTGCGTCTTGGACGGGGTTTGGGTTTTCAGCCTGGATATTTTCTGCCCAGAGTTGCCTTTGGACTGAAGGTGATCTAACAGGAGTGCTTTCTCCCCCCCCCCCCCCCCCCCCCCCCC
>VFFE01000406.1:16882-44241 GCA_008921705.1 Burhinus oedicnemus | reverse complement strand
CTCCTGTGCCGAGGCCCCAGCGCTGGAGGCAGCACTGCAGGGGGGTCTCCCCAGAGCGCAGCAGAGGGGCAGAATCCCCTCCCTGGCCCTGCTGCCCACGCTGCTGGGGATGCAGCCCGGGATGCGGGGGGCTTTCTGGGCTGCTGGCGCACGTTGCCGGCTCGTGGCCAGCTTTTCCCCTCCCAGCACCCCCAAGTCCTTCTGGGCAGGGCTGCTCTCCATCCCTCCATCCCCAGCCTGGGCTGGTACTGGGGGTTGCTCCAACCCATATGCAGGACCCTGCACTTGGCCTTGTTGGACCTCAGGAGGTTCACATGGGCCCACCTCTCCAGCCTGTCCAGGTCCCTCTGGATGCCATCCCGTCCCTCCCTGACATCCTACAGTACAGTGCGGTACAACATTACTGAGTGGGGTGTGATCACATTGGATGTCTGTGGCCCCTCAGGCTGTCCCTGCAAGCGGGGGGCATTGCTGGGTGCTGTGTGGGAGTGATTGGGAGTGGCACCGTGGCAGCTTGCCTGTCTCCCCACCGCTTCCTGGACTAGCGGCAGCGTCATCAAGAGAGGTGGCTGTGGCATGTCACCCCATGCAGCGAGGATGGTGCCTTGCCGGGCTGTGCTGTGGCCTCCCCTGCCATGAAGGGGCTGCGGAGGAGGGGACTCTGGGTGCATGCAGGTCTGCATCGCGGTGCGAGCACAGCCAGTCCAGGGGCTCCCCCCCCGTTTAGCTCAGGACCATGTTGCTCCTGCCCTGTGCCTGCTCCCAGCGCAGTCAGACCCACAGAAACGTGCCAGACATCATCCCCCTCTCCTCATGCGACTGTGCCAGTCTGTGTCTTGTTCAAAGCACTGGAAACCTTTGAAGGAAGCTGCTTTAAGTGCGAACAGGCTCTGCTGTGGCAGTTTAAATCCCTAGGGGCTGATTTTGGGCCAAAGTATGTGGCATCCTTAACTTGGGGGAGCACTGGATTGTGTGTTTATGTGGAGGGGAGGGTGTTTGCCATATTTTTTCTTCTCCCACACCAGCAGTGAAGCTAAAAGGATTCAGCTCACCTTCTCCTTTGCTTTGCTCTTGTTCTAGGATCCATCCCATTGGGCCACGTTGCAGTCACCCTTCCAGAGTGGTTCATGGGGTGTCATTTAAGCATGCAGGACAGTTAGGAGAAGTCTGATGTGTTCAGGGAGCGAAGCAGGTGACATGTTGTCTTGCGTAGCTGGGTGAGGCTGTCTGCACGGGTCTTACCTCCTCCTGGAGCAGTCTGTGGGGGCAGGAGTGGTCAGGGCTTGCTCACACTCTCCTTTTGCACACTCGGACCTGATGAGGTAGAGATAAATGCACTTGGTAGAGCGGGTTTGACCACTGTGACAGGTTGCATGCGATTCCCTGTGGAAGATGGATTGTATGAGGATTCGTCAGTAAACTTTGTGTTTAGAAAGGCAGGGAAAAATAGTGATTTTGTGTGGGTGCTGGATAAAAGTAACGAAAACATACTCAGCTTTGAGCCAGGCCTCCCAAAGTGACTAATTCTGCTCCTGCGAAGACAATGCTTTTGTTTAAAGATGGAGACTGTTGTGTCTTCAGCCTGTTTGCAGTAGTGCCTGGGGGGATTGGTGGTGGTGCTGCCTTCCATCCCACTACCTGCGTGGTGAGAAGGGGGTGTCCAGCCCCTACAGGTGGTGCTGGCAGTTGAACTTGGGAGGGTCCAGGCAACTGCAGTGACCTTCTCGTTTGTGTAGCAGGCACCAAAGAGCTGCTCCCACGTCATGGTCTTTCTGGAGGCATCTGTGATGGAAATGCTGTTGCAGTTAAGTCTAAGAACAGGACCCTGACTGCAGACCAGGGCGAGGAGGAAAGTCCCATCTTGCACATAAAGCATGGTGTGGGCAGGATCGGTCACTGTCACCAGTTACGCACCGGTGGTGTGTTTACTGGCCTTGGTTTTCGGATGGCATAGGGCTGAAACGTGTGAGCAGGTCTCTGGAGGTATCCTGTCCAGGCTGGCACAGCTGAACCAGCAGGCAGAGGCCAATAAAGCTGCGTATGCCCCGAGGGCAGGAGTGCGGTCTTACTGGCAGAAGTAGCTTTGCTCGAGAGATTGTGGTTTTACTGAGTCAATAGGGACTTTGATAAGAGTGGGCGGTTCACACTTGGCACTCAAAGAGCATCATTCTGCCCTATGCTGATCCTCATCTTTGTGTGCTTGTCGGCAGCGTGAGCACCTGTGGGTGCAAGTGCTTTGCTGGAGATTGGAATAAACTGGACTGAGAAAGGCAATCAGTGCTGACACACTGGGCTGCCGTGGGGGATAATGAAACCCCAGTCAATCTCTCTGCAGTGCTCCCTTCCTATGTGTCTTGTTTGCCTGGGCAGCTTTTTTTTCGTTGCTATTTTAACCTTGAGAAAGCAGCTGATCTGGGCACAAATCTCTGATACTGGGTCACATATTCCAGCCTTGCTGTAGGCATTGAGGCTTGTCCTGCTCTCCCCTTCCCTTGCCTTGAACGTGTGACTCTAGGTCCATCACCGCCCTGTTGACAAAAAGCCGGTTGACCTAACTAACTCTTGCACGGAAAACTTCTGCAACAGCGTAAACTGTCATCCCAAATGGACAGGGCAAGGAAGGAGCAGTGTGGGATGTGTATGGATGGCAGTGCAAAGTAACGGAAGAATAATTTAGCTTTTGCTGAGCTCTGCCTCATCCCCAAAGTGGGCCTGTGTTTTTAACCTCAGTGGAAGAGGACAGTGTTTGGCAGCAGCACAGCAGGTCACCTGAGAAGGTGGCTCGCCTTGTGTAACTTGAACATGCACCCGAAGCCAGTGTAGCTGGAAAGCAGCTAGGACGAGTGACTGCTCCTAGGTGGGACCAGCCAAAAAGGTGATGTGTGGTCAGAACCAAACCCTCTGCAGGAAGACTCCACCAGTTCCTCCTGCAAACGGCTCTGCAACCTTTGACTCTGCCTGGCAGTAGCTTTCCAGCCCACGCACGATAGATTTAGAGAACAGCAAGCAGATTTGGGGAGATACGGAAAAGGCAACATGTGTCCAAGGGAAGGAACGTGTCCCTGCTCTCGGAGAGGAGCTAGTGTCCCTG
Source organism: Burhinus oedicnemus (assembly GCA_008921705.1). Classification (NCBI taxonomy): domain Eukaryota; kingdom Metazoa; phylum Chordata; class Aves; order Charadriiformes; family Burhinidae; genus Burhinus; species Burhinus oedicnemus. Next base: position 41,150 of record VFFE01000406.1, on the reverse strand, counting down.
GAGCCGATACAGCAGGAGCAGAGGAGCTTCGTGCAAGATGATCCATCCACAGCTTTCTCCAGCCCTGGCTGGTTTACTCCTCCCGTTGCTGCCAGGAGCGCATATGGGAAGCAGCGAGTCAGGAGTCCAGATGGTTTTAGCTTTGCAGCGTGCACATTTCTGCTGGCTGGGGGAGAGGTAGGTGTATGCTCCTTCTGTCACAGGCTGGCTCGGTGCCACGGGTGGTAGGGGTGTAGAGGGAACCGTCCTTTAGCTGCTCTTGAAAGGACAGTGAAGAGCTCCTCTGCCTGAGGAAGCTGTGGAGCAAGAAGTGCAGTGTTAGCGGAGAGTTTTTAATTGTACATCACACTTCTTCAGCAGGAGACTGTGGGATTTGGGTGTAGCCTATGTACCTTTGGAGATGATTTAAGTTAAGCTAACCTAAAATGGGAAGGAAGAGTTTCTCTGCCGGAACAAATAACTAATGCGTTACAGCCCTGCCTGGCAGCAGAGTGCCGAGGCTTCCCCGGAGGAGATGCTGTCAGCGGCGGTCAGAGAGCCAGACAAATCCTAAATGTGTGTGCTCCAGCACTTCCTCTGGCTTGTCAGCCTAGTGCAGATGATCGATGCTTCTGGCAGGGTGGAGGTCTTGATATCAAAAATAAAGCTCTTGTTTTGAGGCCATAGAGCAGGATGCGTGTATTGACCTTCCGAAGAAAAGCAAACCAGGCGCTCTGCTATTGTCAAGTATTGAATGTCCTCTGCCAAGAAAGACGCAGCCAGGCACTGCTGTCTCAGAGTGTAAACCTTGCACCTGGATGCCAGAGGTCATGATCTGCTGCTTAAAAACCTGTCTGCAAATCACTTTCTGGCAGGCTTCTGGGCAACCTTCTATAAAATTATGGGGAGGGGGGAAAATCGGACCATCTGGAACATTCACAGAGGTGTCTGCTCCTACTTTGCTTTCTCTAGGAGAAAGACCTACCCCTTTCTTCCCTCCAGACTGCCTCCGAGTCCTGTTTTCACAGAGCAACCCAAACAACTCTCACTTGTGCAAGTTGCCTCTGCCTTTCCCGAGCGTGGTGCCCTGAGCTGGATGCGAGCTGGAGCCTCGCCAGCGCAGCAGAGAGGGCAAGGATGGCTTCGTGTGTTGCATACAGCACTCATATTACTTCTGCACGTGCGTCTTGATGAGCTGCATGTCGTTTTCTGTGGCAACGTGACTCTTGTGGTTCATTTCAGTGGGCTGGGGAGGCTGTGCTCGCAGCCGCCGTGGTGCCAAAAGCAGCTGTGGAAAGTGAGACTTGACAGCAAGTGAGGGCAGAGCGCTGCAACTTCACGTGTCCTGTTAGTTACGGACAGCTTCGGTGGTTTGTCACTGTCTTTTTGTATTCCAGTCACGTGCCTTCCATTTCCTGTAGCCTTTCCTTGCCCAGTGTTGTCTGAGCTGCTTGTGATTCTCCTTTAATTCAGCTCTACCATATGGGGTCCTGCACCGTACTGGTGTCTTCTGGTGTGGTGAAGTCACTGGTGACCATTCCTGGGGCACATCTTACAGCCAGGTGTGTGATTGCTCTGTGGCTCTTTCAGCCAGCTCAGGTAGAAGAAGGGAACGTACTCGAGTGATGTGTGTTGTGTATGGGGCCCTGGCCATGTGTGTAAGTGGTCTCTGCTTGTGTGTTTTCCTGACCGTGTGAGCGGGGTGGAAGTGCAGGTACGAGCTTCTGTCGTGTGGCTGGCTGGACCTCAGGCTTTCCTGAAGGGTATGTGTTATCAGGAGTAATAGTTCGGGGGAAACGCCAGCGAAGGAGGACGTGGGAGTGCCAGTCCTTACACGTGGCATGGGAGGGACTGAGCTGTCCCACAAGGCAAGGACATGTGTCGTGCTTGGGTCCAAAGGTGGGACAGGCTGGTGTCTCACTTGGGACCAAGTATGAGCTCAGTAAGAGGAAAGTGGATTGGGGCTTGGGAAGTGCCTTTTATGGCAAAACTACTGCACCCTAAAATCCTTCCGTTTCTGTGTCCTGGCTTCCGAGCAGGAGCTGGTGATGGCAGCCCATGTGGAGCACACAACCAGCAGCAGCACGGGGGAGGCTGGCGGCAGCCCGCTGGCTGGTGGCTCTTGTGAAGAGACTCTTTGTCTTGTTACCTGCGTGGGCAGTGAAATGAAGTCCTCTTGGTGTTTGCTGTCACGTGCCTGATGGGCTCTGTGGCCTGGGAGCAGCTGGCAGTGCTCAAGCACTAAGAAAAAGCGTCCAGACTCGCTGCTTATCCCACCTTCTCTCTGCAGCGACCAGCAGTTCGCTGTGGGTTTGGCCAGCGATCTGCTGTGAGCTGCTACCATTCTCCCTTGGCAGATCCCAGCATTCCTCTTCTACCGAGGCACCCAACGTAGCAGCCTGGAACAGCCACTGCAGGACGGCTGCAGCAGCGAGGGGTGACATCTCTTGCCTTGGGAAAGCAGGGCTCCAACTGCTTCTTCCTGAGGGTGGAGAAGGCATCTCGTGCTGAGCATGGCTGTGTGGTTGAGAGCATGCAAGCCCTGTGGTGGGTTCATACGTCGCAGAGATTTTTGCGCCGGGAGGTGCTGGTCTGTTGTCCCAATAAGAAAGGCATTCGGACTCTGTGAGGTGCCATTTGAAATGCTGTTTCTTAGAGCTAACACGGTAAAGAGAGAATAGTACAGATAATCTTACATCCCTTTTAGATGGTGGGAACCCCAGGTGGTGTAGCATTGAATGGGCCTCCAATCCATGCATAGTGTGTTGGGCGGACCCCGTCCATAGAAGATATTTCCCCCGTTTCGATCATTCAAGCTATTATAGGATTTTCTTACAAGGAATAATGTGGCCAGCAGGAGTAGGGAAGTGATGGTGCCCCTGTACTCAGCGCTGGTGAGGCCACAGATTGAGTCCTGTGTTCAGTTTTGGGTGCCACAGTCTAGGAGGGACATTGAGGTGCTGGAGCGTGTCCAGAGAAGGGCAACAAAGCTGATGAGGGGTTTGGAGCACAAGTCTTGTGAGGAGCAGCTGAAGGAATTAGGATTGTTTAGTCTGGAGAAGAGGAGGCTGAGGGGAGACCTTCTTGCTCTCTACAGCTCCCTGAAAGGAGGTTGTAGCCAGGGGGGGTCGGTCTCTTCTCCCAAGTAACAGGTGATGGGACAAGAGGAAACGGCCTCAGGTTGTGCCAGGGGAGGTTTAGGCTGGACATTAGCGAAAAATTGTTCACTGAAAGAGTTATCAAACATTGGAACAGGGAGTGGCGGAGTCACCATCCCTAGATGTGTTTAAAAGTCGTGTAGATGTGGTGCTTAGAGACATGGTTTAGTGGCAGCCCTGGTAGAGTAGGGTCAGTGGTTGGACTAGATGATCTTAAAGGTCTTTTCCAACCTAAACGATTCTATGAAACATATTCTTCATTTCCAGTGTCAGATGGAAAGAATGTTCACATGAGAGCTGCTTGCTGCACTGCTAGATAAAGGCAAGGCCACGCAGGTGGCCCAGTCACTGATGCTGAGTGGGAGTTGTCCACAGGCTCCTCCGCTGCAACGAGCTGGCTGAGTTTATCCTGCGGCCAAGGGTTCTGTGCAGCACAGCACGGGCCTGGGCACACTCGGGCTGACTTCTTCATCTACAGCAGTCTCCTGGTCAGGGTCACCGCAGGGTTTGCAGTGGCGTATTGAGCATGGTTGTCCTGCAGCATGAGATAAGACCTTGGGTTGGGAGACCTGGTGCTCTGAATGCACCAAAGGGCTAGGCATCTAGTTTAAAGGATTTCTTTTTCTTGTGGAAAGTACTCTCCTGCTGGATGCTCTTCTTCCTTTTCTGCACCCTTCTTCCAGGCGGGAACCTCTGATCTCCTGGGCTGTCACCAGCCCGAGCCAGCACCAGCAGCAAACCTGCCAGGCAGATCCACGAGTCGTGTGCGTATCACGCTTTAGCTGTTGATTGAACGGTTTCTGTAGGTCCCTTAAGCAAACAGCGTGAAGCAGGACTGCTGGTCCCATGTGGTGTCCTCTCTGCCCTGAAGCAGAGGGTGCTTGTCCCCTCAACCAGCCTCAAGAAATCCGCTTGCCTTCAGACTCTTAAGTGCCATGGAGAGCAGGGCTACAGATGCAGCGCTGCGGAAGCAGATGGCTGGAAGCTGTTCCTGGCAGGCTTTTATAGGCTGCTCTGGAAAGACGAGCCCTAAAGAGATCTCTGCAGGGTATACTCTGCCGAGCAGAGACACCGGTGTGTGCCAGTGGCAGTTCAGACCAGTGGAACAACAACAAAACTGGTATCGAGAGCGGTAGAAAGGAAGGCTTTTTGATGGTAGCGAGGTGGATGGGAGGCTTGAGGCCATGGTGGTTAAAAGGCCAGTCTTCCTCCCCCCCAGACAAACAGCTTGCCTTCTCCTGCAGGGTCCTTAGCAGGAAGGGTGTGAAGGAGGGGAAGCCTTTGAGCCCTGGTCTTGAATCACTTAACTCCTTCCCCAAGGGCTCTTTTAATTGCTCTGAGACTGCGTGTGTCTGCCTTTAAAGAGCGCACAGCTTCCCAAGGTGCTGCTCGGCTGTGTTGCAGACGATGCTGTAAGGACGTCCAGAAGTCCGCCTAGACTTCGTGACTTTTAAGATGAGCAGCTGTAAAAATTAGAGGTGTTTTTCTTCTTTCTTCTCCTGTTCTGTGGTTAAATTCAGGGTTTTGAACCTCTGCCCAGCTTAGTGGTTGGAGGATACAGTAGCAGCGCTTGCAGGTTAACTGGGAACGACCTGGCTCACGAGCCTTGGCTGAGCTTTCGCTCTGTGCGAAGCAGTGAGGTGAGGGTAAGGGATTTATCGTGCTTTCTAGAGACACTTCTGACGTGTGTTGTAAGGTTTTGATGAGTGATGAGCTAGTTCCGCTCCCAGGACCTAGTCTGCATGTGTGTTTACATCTCTTCATGTTCAACAATCCTGGAATTGCTGCCGGCAGCTCGGGGTGCTGTTTGCTGCTGCCGCAGGTCTGGTGTCTGAGCGGTGGCCTTTGGTCTGCGGGATATCAAAGATATTGAACCATGTTTTGGTGGGGGATTCCCAGACTCTCCGTTTTTAGCCACACAGTGGCAGTGATGAAGCCCATTGTGGTTGGGGACCTACTCCTACTTCAGTGCGCAGTGGGTCCTGCAGGGTTTCCTAGGAGGAACTTCAAAACTCTGTGGGTTTTTGTATGAGAAGGTGACTCACCAGAGACACATGGCTTGGCTGTACTGGCTGCCAAACAGCCGGTGCATCGGCAGGACTGTCAGGCCAGGGCTGCTCTTCTCTGGGTGGTTTGGGTGATGCTCATGGCTTGTGCTGCTGCAAACCACCTCTCTGCCCTTATGTTCTAGGGAGGGGAGCCAGCAGTGTGGGTTTTGCACCACAGTCCCTGCCCTTAAAGGCATGAACTGGGCAGCCAGTGTGCGTGATGGGTGCAGATAGTGGACTCCTTATCCTGCCATCGAATCACAGAATGGTTTGGTTGGGAAGGGACTTTTAAAGTCCATCTAGTCCCACCTCCTGCCATGAGCATGGACATCTTCAACTAGACCAGGTTGCTCAGAGCCCCGTCCAACCTGACCTGGAATGTTTCCAGGGATGGGGCATCCACCACCTCTCTGGGCAACCTGGGCCAGTGTCTCACCACCCTCAGCGTAAAAAGTTTCTCCCTTATATCTAGTCGGAATCTGCCCTCTTTCAGTTTAAAGCCAGCACCCCTTGTCCTCTTGCAGCAGGCCCTGATAAAAAGTTTGTCCCCATCTTTCTGATAAGCCCCCGTTAAGTACTGGAAGGCCACAGCCGGAGCCCTCCCAGCTCTTCTCTTGCTGTGCAGGTGAAGGATGGAACTCCTGCTCTGCCCAGCTGACCGCTGCCCACGTCCCTCTGCATCCTTTGCCCCGCCTGAAGCAGAAGATTGCTGTCCCCAGCTGGTGGCTGGGGACATCTGCTAAAACCAGTTGCCTTTCTCATGGGTGTGAGTGCAGTGGAGGGGTAGGAAGCAGAGCTGCTCCTCAGCAGCCTTTTGCTCTTCAGATTCCCTTTAAAAAGAAAAAACCTCTGTTATTTACTCCGCATTTTTGCTTTGGATATCTGATAGATCTTTGCCGTCCTGCTTGGAGTCTGCTGTGATGGTTGTGTACATCTCCCACACCCTCTGTAGGGAGCAGGCAGGCGGCCAAGTGCTCCGGTGCTGCTGGGCTCCCCCGTCCCCGTTGTCAGTGTCAGCACAGAACCCATCCTAAAATGAACGACAGCAGGGATGTGGAAGGGAAGGAGTAGTTGAGGTGGGTGACACCGATGAGTGTGCTGGTGTATTTGGGTGTTTGACCCCTCTCCATGTGCTGGAGGAGCCTCCCTGGCCCTGTTGGAGAGGCAAGGCTGGTGGGTGGCGTGCGGAAGGGAGCCGGGTCGCAGCTCTGCCCAGTGTTGCAAGATGTGCAAAGCAGTCACTTAAAAACAGCGTAGCCTGCTTGTCAGTCCGTCCTGGGTCTCTTTAATTGCACGGAAAGTTTACTGCGATGTTTATTGGTGTGTGTTGAATCTTGGCTCCAACGAACTCCATCATAAAAGTCACTCTCTGCTAATTAGCGGCAAGTATTTGGCTGTTGGGACTGTTTGGAAGAGAACCGGAGTGCATTGTGGAAATTAAAGTATCACTTCCCGTAGCTGGCTCAGAAAATGGCCACGTTATTATGGCTGGTATAATTGCTGTGCTTCAAGTCTTGCACAAAGCAGGATGTCAGGGCTTATGAAGTCATGCAGCTTTTTTCTGTTAATTGTGAATTTCCTCTTTGGAGAGGCGGGACGAGGGATACAGAGAGGCAGAGTGTTATGTGCCATAGAGGGTGATGTGCTTTGGAAAAAAATGTTTTGTTTGTGCCTTTCAGATAGGCTCTGTTGAAACTTGAAGGTAACAGTGCCTCGCTTCATCTGTAATCATCTCCTGATGTGCGTGGGCTTGTGTTTTCCTTTGATAGGTATACTTAAAAGTTCAACTTGATTTCTTTTTCTAGGGATTGTAACGAATTCTCTTTTCTTGCACTGACTCGTGTATTCTGGTTGGTGGGTTGGCATCAAACCCAGCTCTTTCCTGGAGTTGGCCCAGTTCTGCCATGGCCTCGTGGTCCTCCGGAGAGGAGACTGGGGCTATGATCTTGCAAGCATCCGCACCTCCCTGGAGGCTCGTGGCTGCTGCGAGGGACAGCCCAGCCTGGAGGGGCCAATTCACCTCAATGACCCAGCAGAAAACAGGGTTTGGAGTGGTCTGCTGGGTCTGAATGCCCTCAGGAGGGCACAGGGTGGATGTCCAAGTGTGCCTGGGGATGGGGGGGCGGCTGCTGCCTCCTCCCCTGCCTCCTTGCCCGGGTTGCACTGCCATGCTCACCCTGGTGCCTTCTATTCTCCTTGGGCACCAGAAGCAGGCTTGCAAAACAAGCCTCATCCCCCTGTCAGGTACTTCAGCCCTCTTGTTCGAAGTCTGAAACAGCTCTGGCAGCAGTAGGAAAGTTAGCTGTCACAGCGTTATTGTAACGGGTTTCCTGTTTGTGCATTTTTGCTTCTGCCTTTTCTTCCTCCCCCCGTTTTTCCTCCCCAGAGTCACTGCTCTGATCCCTCGGTTCCCGCTCCAGAGGTTCGTCGCTGGCTGATCCTCCTCTAACTGCATCCCTGCCTCAGGCCCCTGAAGGTTCATCTTTCCCACTCCTGTGCGCACCATCTGTGCATCCTTTCTGCAGCTGATCACCTCGAACTGTAGCAGAAGCGGTGGTGACCCATATTCATGGATATTTAATGCTCCCAAACAGAGAGAGCTCCTGGGTGCAGTGGAAACTGGCAGGCTGTTCGCTGAAGCCTGCCATCAACATCAAGTGTTGCTCCGTGTTACGTATCCACAGGGAAATGATTTCCACCACCCCCAGCACAGTGGTGGGATGGGGTTGGGACTTGGCAGTAGGGTGGTGGGGCTGGCTGTCCGCTCCATCCCACCACAGTGCCAGCAAAGAGCTGCAGCCCTCTGGATGAGGATCGGCTCGTGTGTAGGCTCCCTGTCAGGTGGGTCTTTGTAAGGGGAGCTCCTGGGGTGACCACAGGCAGGTCCCTTCATGAGCCGCTGTGCTGGAGAGCGAGTCTGGCCCGTGGAGGGGCCGGGTCTGGGTTAGGCTGGGTGGAGGTGTGCTGTGTATCAGCTCTGCCCGGGCCGCTGGCTGATGCTTTGCATGCAGACATGCTGGTTTTATCCCCCTGCAGTACCTCTGCTCTGAGGGAGAGCTGTTGTCTCCATGAGCATTATTCTCCCCGCAGCCAATTCCTCCTGCCGGAGCGGGGTCGTTTCCGCGCGCTCCCCAGCCACTGTGCCGGTGGTCCCAAACACTACTTCTTCCTGTGGAGCTGCGGGGAAAAGCGACCTTCTCCCCGATGCTCGTCACCATCGGCTTTGCTGGAGGAGTGGTCCCGCGACCGTGTTTGCAGAAGGTGGGGGATAATCTCCCAGCTGGTGCCAGTGAGAGCTGAGGGTCTGAACGTGAGAGTGTTGGCAGGACAGAAATCTGGTTTTCCCGATGCATTTGCACGCCCCGTGGGGCTTGGTGAGCCAGAAGAAGGATTCTGCTCAGTGCAGCAGTTCCTCTTGGAATGGCTCTGACCTTGCTGGGACCCCTGCGTGCTGTGTTTTGAAGCATCTTTAATTGCTAGATGTCTAAAACCTGCATGGTGAAAAACGGGCAGGAGGAGGGAAGCGATGCTGGCACTGAAGCTCGCGCTGCCGGCTGCTCGGGCAGGCAAACGGGACGTCCTCCGTGCTGTTTTCTGCCTGCTGAGTTGCTGCTGCTCGTGGTGGGAGCCAAACCCGTCGGCTCCCGCGATGGTTGCGGGTTTACCCCTGCCAACATGCTCCGTTCTTGTGCCAGCTGAGAAGTGACCTTAGAAAAGATAAACAGGGCTCGAGTTAATAAGTACCGTTAAAGCACGATGTGACTTCTCATGCATCAGCGGAGTGTGGGCATAGTGCAAACGTGACTTGTTTGCACTGGCACGGCTCTGCTCAATTACGTTCACTGGGGATTGTCATGTTCGCTGCATCCTGGCTTATCTCAAGCCTGATGGGAGAAGGTTCTTAGCCTTGTGCCCTCTTCGTACTTAAGGAGATTTATAGGAAACAGCCTTATGGACTTGATGGAGCTGCTCTGCCGAGGCTCCCTCTGCCCTGCTCCTGCCGCCGGTGCAAGCGGTGAAACACGGGCTTGTGGCCAGCAGCGCAGGCTGCCGTGGACCTTGCCGGAGCGCCTGTGAGCAAAATGGGGTGTACAAATCCATCTTTGCTTGCTGTCCCCAGTGTGGGTGCCTGTGCCACCAGCGCTGTCCTCCCCAGCCCATCCCAGATCTGTCTGGGTGTCCGACGCTAGTGTGCCCAGGGCACCCGTGCAACAGTGTTTGGTCTGCTGCTGGCTCCGGGTAACCGGATTACTTAAAAGTGGAATTGTTTTTCTGGACAGGAAGGCTATTAGTAGAAACTGGGCTATAAATCTGTTTTGGTTTTTTGGGTTTTTTTTTTTTGTTTTTTTTTTTCCCCTCCTTGGACACATAATTGGATCTTCCAGAAGCGTCCTGGTTGCATGATTAATGTTGTTTTTAAGCTGTATGAGCCAGTCGTGTCTTTAAATCCCATGACGGCAGTCAGCTTGCCGCTGATGGCTCCGTGGCAGCCGGGACCGTCTGCCGGCTGTTGGGATGCTCTGTGGCACCCTGCGGGGTGGCTGGATGGAGTGAGCCGGGGATGAGCGATCCCGTGGCCGTCCTGGCACGGACAGGGCACAGGGGATGCTGCCGTTGCAGGGTGCGAGTGATGAGATCGTTGCTGCAAAGTTGGCTTTGCTCTTTTCTTAAGAAGTTTGAAACGAAATCCCGAGGGGACTGTCTGAGCCGGGTTGGCTCCTTCCTGCAGTCGTAAGGGGAAGCGGTGTCTGCATGCATGGTGCTATTTTAGAGCAGGGCCCATTATAAATGGCTGTCTGCTTTGAGAAGGATGCTCTGGGGTGTATGAAATTCCTTACGTGCACTCAGGCTTTTTGTTTGACCTTCTCTCCCTGAAGATGAGGGAGAAATCAAGAGTCCTAGCTGGTGGTAGTCATCGGCTGCATCAGAAAAATGACTTGGAGAAGGATAATAGTCACGTGTGTGAGTCACTAGACCAATGTGTACAGATCCAAAATGGAAAAGATGATGCTAATTTGCAGTGAGGATGAGGTGGGTGAATGACAGAGTGCGGTGAGCTAAAACTCTGCTGTGTTTGCAGCCTCAAGAGTGTTTCGTCAGAGCAACCACAGCAGCAGAGCAAGAGACGAGCTCTGGGGGGGTACAAGCCCCATGCCTCAGCCTGGTGCTCGCGGGGGCAGTCAGGCCCCTTCCTCAGCTTTGCTCCAAGGCACAAATTTGTATGAAAAGGCAGATTGAGACAGATATCCTGAGCCTGTATTTCTCTGGGAATGTCAGTCTCCAAAAACATTGACCCCGGAGGGCTGATGCAGGAACGAGGAGCCTGGCTGAGGGCTTCTTTCAAGGACAGGCTGCTGCCTCCATCACCAGTGTGGTGTGACATGCTCTCTTAGAATCATCGAATCCTAGAATAGTTTTAGGTTGGAAGGGACCTTTAAAGGCCATCTAGTCCAACCCCGTGCCATGGGCAGGGACATCTCCAACTAGATCAGGTTGCTCCAAGCCCCGTCCAACCTGGCCTGGAAGGCTTTCAGGGATGGGACAGCCCCAGCTTCCCTGGGCAACCTGGGCCAGGGTCTCACCACCCTCACAGGCAACAATTTCTTCCCAATATCTCATCTAAATCTGCCCTCTTTCAGTGGAAAACCGTTACCCCTCGTCCTCTGGCTCCACTCCCTGATCCAGAGTCCCTCCCCAGCTTTCCTGGAGCCCCTGGAGGCACTGGCAGGGGCTGGAAGGTCTCCCCGCAGCCTTCTCTTCTCCAGGCTGAACCCCCCCAGCTCTCCCAGCCTGTCCTCTTCCCATCGTGTGGGCTGGAGGGTGAGCCGCCAGAGGATTGAGCTGGAAGTGAAGCATCTCCGCAGCTTGCTTTGCTTCCAGCTCTGACCACGCAGAGGCCCTGCACCTGTAGAAGGTGATGGTCATGCCCGTGTCGCCTGTCCTTCCTCCTTCGCCTGCTGTCAACATCCCCAGCAGCGCTGCTGTCCCCTATGGAGCAGAGAGCTCCCGTGCCGTGCAGGTCAGGAACTCCTTGCCAGCGCAGAAAGGTAAAGAGGTGGAGTGTCTGTAGGAAGGAAACCAAAGGATGAAAAGCAGTTGCGGGCAGGCTGGATGTGGCGGATGTTTTTGAGTTTTGTCGCTGGAGATGCCTGGCAGGTCATTGGTATTCTGGCAGGCGGCTCTCCTGGGCAGGCAGCCTTGTCCCAGCTGCCTGGGAGCACTGTCCCTTCGGGTGGCAGGCAGCCTGGCGCCAGAACCAGCCCCAGCTCGGTCACTTTGGTCTGTTGCTGTCCTCTGAGCTGGCAGAGCACCTACCTGCCTTGCTCAGCAGGCAAAGAAGCGTCCCTCTAGGAGACCGGTTGAAGCTGGGGTGGTTGTACCAGCAAACCTCTGCAAAACAGCTGCCCTGTCTCCTGAGAAACGGGTCATTCCAGGTCTTTGTGTTCTGCAAGCAAGGGGGGGGCATGTGTGACCGTGGGGAAAAGCTGCTTACTGACTATTATCCCCAGTCCCCAAGCATGGGGGGGAGAGGGGAAAGCTTCCCAGGGCATGAGCCTGGGGAAACTTCCCGAGGTACCTTACAAACACGGGCATAGAAACTCCAGAGCGCGTCCCCCGCCTTGCTCCAAGCATTGCGTCTGTTTTCTTGTTCCAGGCTGTTTTGGGGATAATGAGATTTCATCCGTTTCCAGCTCTCCTCCTCCCCTAGCCAGCGGTTCAAATCCTATTATAAAGAGTTTGGAACTCTGTCCCCCGAAATTGCATTAAGCTGGGATGGAAATTCCTTGCGGCTTAAACCTCGCCTCCATATGGCGTCGAGTTTGGGGTTTTGTTGCCGCTTGCTCTGCAGCTCCTACGGGCTTGGTGGCACGGGGACGTAAGCGCTGGGGCTAACCCCTGGCGAGACAGACCGATCTGTCATGGGGAGGGCAGGGAAGAGCTGGCGGGGGTGCAGACATGCTTGCCAAGGGTGGGATTCACCCAGTTAGGAACAAATGCTGTAAGCTCTTAGCCCGTGTGCTCGGAGCCCGGCGAGACCTGGTGCCCCTTCCTCGCGCTGGCATCTGTCTTGTGGGGTGTTGCTTTGCCCTTTCCCAACACTTTCTTCCCGGTTTTTGAAACGGACAGACTGTCCCCTTTGCTTCCAGGGTTTCCAGCCGAGGAGAGGAGCATGGAGGGAGGAACAGGCCCTAGGTGCAGAGACGGTGGCTAGTTCAAGGCTGTGGGGTGGTGACCGGGAGCCGCTCTCTGCCGCTGGGTTTCCTTTTACCAGCCAAACTCTCCTTATCTCGAGGAGCACATAGGTTATGTTAGTGGCGGTGCTGGGGGCGTGGAGGCTTTGATTGCTTTCCATAACGCTGCTCATAAACTTGGGATCAGACTCATGTGGGATGGCGGCAGACACCAACGGCGGGGAGCTGTGGGGGTATTGTCCCAACCGTGGGGACCCAGGGTGGGTGGGTGAGTGCTGGGAGCTGCCCCGCTCGGCACTGAGCACGTGAGCCAAGGAGTTTCGTAGCGTATGAAATTTTTCTTGGGATTCTTGTCAACGTGTTACTTGGGGAAGAGGACTTTAGACGGGGTAATCTTTTCTAGGAAAAGGACTGTGAGCTGGAGAGCAGATAGCAGCTCGTGGTGCTCTTGAGAGCCAAGTGATGTCAAACTTTAACTTTCTAACTGGAAACGGCTTGTCTAGGGCTTTGATTTTTATTTCTATTTTTATTTTCCCCACCACATACACACCCCAAACACCTCAACTGATCTAAAAGCAGTGGAGTGAGGGGTAAGAGCTCTTCCTCCCCATTTCCCAAGGGCAGCAGCTGCCCTTGCAGAAATCTCAGCTCCTTAATGGAGAAGGAGCCCTTCTGAGGGGCCCTGAGACCTGTCCTGCCTGGGGTAGCCATGGGCCTCCTGGCTGTCACCCGCCAATCCTCCCCCTTTGGAAACATGGACTCCAGCTCACCGAGCTGGACACAGGCAAGAAGCTGCTGATCCTTCACCAGGTCAGCAGGCATCCGCTTCAACCTGCTCTGCCCTAATTGAAAAAGGAAAAATGACATGGGTCCTACCTTCAAACAGTGAAATCTGTCACTTGTTCTGCTGCGATCACTTTGCTCCCTTGCTGGCCCCAATCTCTGTCCCCTCCTCCTGCGGTGGGGCTGGGAGCCCCATGTTCTGTGGTGCCCATGAACCAGCCCAGATCACCTGTGTGGCTGCACTGGGAAGCTGGTGCCTCTGTGTCTCTCTTTTGGGCCAAATGACCCTCTGTGCCTGAAACTGTGATGGGATGTGTGGGATTTGGAGATACTCGTGGATGTGTGGTGATATGGTGGTGTACGTGGAGTTTTGAAGTATCTGCAGGACAAGGGAGGGGGTTGAAGACCTTGCTCATAAATACCTGCTGTCTTTCTGGAAGGAGAAAGTCTCTTCCACATGACTGGAGATGGGTGAGACAGTGATAGCTGCCATCTCAGTGGGCTTAGTCCTTGACTGAAGCATGCCAGCTCTTGTGCAGGACCTCTGGGGTCAGTCACTGGTTGTGTCTGGGTCACTCAAAGCTGTCAGCACAGAAATTTGTCCCTTGAAACTCCCATCTGTCAGAGAACAGTCTCCTGTTTTGGGTGCCCCACCAAGGGGGCTCATTGCTATCCTCCTGCGTTTAGTGAAAGGGGTGCCAGGGCGTGAGAGCTAAGGAGCCCGGAGACCAGCAGGGCTGCAGGAGTGGCCCCAGCTCTCATGGTTGGCAAGGAAGTCTCCCCCTGCCCTTCTGCACAGTGCCTTTGGGTGCTGAGCTGTGAGGGTCCCTGGTCCTGCTCGTCTCATGGGGCAGGACTCTACAGGGTTGCTCAAGCAAGAGCACACCAAGCTGTCCTTGGTGGGCCGGTCCCATGGTGTGGGTGCTTGGGGCCATGAAACTGTCACTTCTAGAGCTTGTGAAGAGTGGCCTGTGGGGTGGCCATCGGGGTGTGGGGCTCTGCCAGGAGTGTTGGCTACAAAAGAGGTTGTGTGTCCTTGAGTTTCTGCCCGCCTTCCAGGAACCGCCACAGTGGGCATGCTACCCACTCTTCCCATGGGGCTGCTCCTTGCGGAGGGGAGGCATTGGGTGCAGGCATGAGATGTGGACCTGAGAGCTGCCTCGGTGGGTCCATGGCCGGTGTTGCTGGAGCTCGTGGGTGCTTTTCGGGTTGTTTAGCACCATCCCTGGTGAGACTCCATCCCTGAACCGAGTGTTCTTGCAATGCCAAGGCTCGGGTAGCAGGCGTCCTCATGGAAAGCTCATATTTGGGATCTCTGGCTTTTCGCAAGTGTTGTTGGAGTCCTAACTATTGCTTTTTGTTTTTCACTTGTCGCTCACAGTACAGTGCCGTGGACAGCAACCCCCTGTCTCTGTACGTCATGCATCCCTTCTGGAACACAATAGTGAAGGTGAGACCTCATCCTGCCCTGAGTGGGACAGCGAAACTCCGGTCACCACAAAGTCTTCCCTGTAAAACTGTCAGCTGAAAAGCCCTGCTTCGTTTGTGGTGCAACTAATTACAACAGGTGCTGCCTTGCAGCCTGCCCCGAGCTCACTGTGTCGCAGACTAAAGCTTCCCGCTGCCCCGTGATATGCTGAATGTGACTAAGCGGTGCTGTCTAATGCCCAGACGATTGTAACCAGGTCTCTGCCGTGGCTGGGAGCAGCACGTGGTCCTTATTACGTGTTTTAATGAGTTCATGTGTTCTTTTGCTGCTTTCCCATAGATCTTCCCTACCTGGCTGGCCCCAAATTTGATAACGTTTTCTGGCTTCCTGCTGCTTGTCTTCAACTTCTTCCTCATGGCATACTTCGACCCTGACTTTTATGCTTCTGGTAAGGCTGCGTGTTCCTGTTTGGATGCGAAGCATCGGAGTGGTGAAATCTGTCACCTCCTCTGCCTTGACTTCTGGTGCTCGTTGATAAGGCCTCTCAGTCTGGGAATTCCCAGAGGCAGGAGGCTGTGCCAGAGGAAGGACAGAGTTGAGGGGTTGAACTTTCTGGGCTTCATGACAAGGACTTGTCCAAATACGACACCTTCCCTCCGGCTGCTGGGTGGATGTGTGTCTGGCTGGCAGCGTGCGGGCGAGGGAGGAGGAAACAGCTGAAATCTTGAGTAGGAATTGGCTCTGCCTACAGAGCAGACAAGAACCCAGTGCCCTTATTTTAAAATCTAACAAGGTAATGTGGGAAATTCTGCTTCCCTGAAGTGAGCAGGTAGAGCCTTGCCTCTTTGCATCCCTGCTAATTGCCGTCTTGCAAAAACATGCCAGCACCACATTCAGACTAACAAAGGCAAAATCCTCTTTCTCGGTTTCACCATTCTGCATAAGGCAAGGATATGCACAACTTTAAACTTTTTAACAGTACCCATGTTCATCTGTTTGTGAATCTGAAGGCTCAGTTGTGTCCTCTTCTTCATGGGGCTGTCCCAGGGAAAAGATTAATACAGTATGGTAACTCTCAGGCACATATCAATAGCTTCCTCTTTGTGTTTTTCTCTCCCTTTGCCCCTGCCAGGTTTGGTTTAGGTTGCTCAGAAGAGTTCATCTAGTTCTTCTAAAACTGGGCCAATCATCAAAACACAGTTAAGTGGGAAAAACACTGGTTTCTTGGGATTGTCTTTATCGGTAGGTAGACGAGTACTGTTCTCAATATGCCAGGCTTTCAAAAGCTCAGGTGGCATCAGTGGCTGTTAGCCAAGAAGTGGACTGTGTTTTGGTCCATGAGCCATAGGAGGAAAAGCTGATAGAAGCTCAGGGAAGGAAGTTCAGTGTGAGAACCCTCAGGACATCAGACGTCCAGAAACTTGGGCTCTGCTTTGGTGAAGCTCATGCTTTGGGACCCTTTTACATATGTGTTATGCATGTCCTGCTTGGAAAGACATTTCGTTTTGCTGGTGAGGCCTCCAGAAGCTTGTGCCTTTCCTCCTTGTTGGATGGTTTTGTAGATGTGATGCCCTCTGTTTGCTGCTGGAAAGGCGCCATCGTGCTGCTCTAAGGAAACAGGAGGTGGCATTCCATGGAATCATTGTTCCCCCTAAGAGACCTCCACGTGCCTTCCTGCGAGGTTGCTGCCAAGAAGCCGTGCCTCTTCCTGCTTTTTTCATACGCACCTTTGGGCTCCCTCTGTTGCAGACAGCTAAGCTGGCAGTGTGCTGACGGCGCTGGCGGAGGTGGAGATGTTATTAAGGAGGAACTCTGTTTCAATTGGCAGGATGCAGACTGGAGACTGGGAGGGCAATGCTCACACGTGTCTGCAGAGGCAGGGTGTTACCACATCTCAAAGAGGCTCTACTCGATGTTCTATGAGCAAGTGATTGAGGAGAGTCTGAGGTGCATACGCTTCCACGTCATGCATTTGGGCTACAGTTGCTAGCTGCCATCACCACTTCTTAGATCCTGTGACTTTGGGGAGTACGTGCTGGAAAGCAAAGTCTTCGGTGACCCTGTTTCATGTGGCTCTGCCATCGTGTCCTGGAAAGCTAACATCTCAGTTTGAGTGTTTGGGTTGTGTAGGTGCTTTGTCATGGTGAGCTGCCGGTCCTTGTTGCTGTGCCTCTTGTGCCAAAGTAAACTCATTCAAAGTACATACTGACCTGTCCTGACTTGGGTCTTTCTGATCTCTGCAGCTCCTGATCACCAGCACGTTCCAAACGGAGTGTGGGTCATTGTGGGTCTCCTCAACTTCATTGCCTATACGTTAGGTAAGACTTTATCTAGTTGATTGTGGGGGTTTTTGTCTGTTGTCTGTTCACGCTGTGGCTGCATGTCATCTTATCTCCGAGCCCATTGAGAAATCTTTGATTCTGTGCTTCTGCCGTGCACTAGTCCAATTGCTGCTCGGGCTGCTAGAGCAGTTTCTGGGATCTGCTTTGCAAAGTGGGTAGAAGAAAGTTGTCCCAGGGCAGCTGGTGTGAAAGGAGGATGCTGGAACTGACTTCGAGACGAATTGCAAAATTCTGTCTTTGGTCTGGTTTAAATAAATATAATCTCGTCAGACTTTATTGCATTTTTCAGTCTCAAGTACAGCAGGGAGTGGGAAGCAGGCTCTCTGTTAGAGGATGGAGGCGGTGAAAGCTGCTGTTCCCTGGCTGCATGCTTTGGCACCTGCAGACTGGCCCACTGCTTCGCATGGGGGTGTCCAGTAAACCTCCCCATTTCTCCTTCTCTTCCCAGATGGTGTTGATGGGAAACAGGCTCGCCGGACCAACTCCAGCACGCCCCTGGGAGAGCTCTTTGATCACGGCCTGGACAGCTGGGCCTGCGTGTACTTTGTCGTGACAGTCTACTCCACCTTTGGACGGGGCTCCACGGGTGTCAGCGTCTTCGTTCTCTACCTCCTCTTATGGGTGGTCTTGTTTTCATTCATCCTCTCCCACTGGGAGAAGTATAACACAGGGATCCTCTTCCTGCCCTGGGGATATGACATCAGTCAGGTGGTAAGTACGTGCCGCAGCCGCTGCTCAGCTTCAGCAGAAGCTCAATAAACTGCTGTCGTGCCCGGGGTGCGATAGTGCCCATGGAGATGAGCGAGGGATGCATGCAGCTCTGGTTCGTGTCCAGGGCCTTGGTAAATCAGTCACTGCAGCGCGCTCTGGAGGTGGGTATCTTCAGCCTGTCTCCAGCCATTGTGGAGGAGGAGAGCTTTCCAAGGGTAGGTTTAGATGAGATATCGGGAAGAAATTATTGGCTGTGAGGGTGGTGAGACCCTGGCGCAGGTTGCCCAGAGCAGCTGTGGCTGCCCCATCCCTGGAGGTGTTCAAGGCCAGGTTGGATGGGGCTTGGAGCAACCTGGTCTGGTGGGAGGTGTCCCTGCCCAGGGCAGGGGTGTTAGGCTAGATGGTCTTCAGGGTCCCTTCCCACCCAAACCATTTGATGATTCTCTAAGACTGCTTGCGTGACTTTGAGCTTTAATTGCTTTAATGAGCCAGGGTGACGTGGGACTAGAGTTCACCTGCTCAAAACCATTAAATCCAAGGAAGTTTGTACAGTTTGGTTTTTATTTTGTTCCAAGTGGCTTTTGTAGATGGACTATCCACAAAAAACGAGGTTTGAAGAATGGATATTGCCTTGTGTTTCCTCCACCTGGTTTCTGCTGTCCTAAGATGCATGCTTTGGCCACCTAGATTGTTGCTCTAGTTAGTTTCCTGCATTATACCAGTGCGGCTAAATTCAAGTCTGTAAGTTTGGGGTGTCTTTTGGCACTAGCAGGATGTGTGCCAAAATATAGCAGAGTAACTAATTGGCATGTTAATCACTGCGCTTGGAGCAAAGGTTTCTGGGGAGGTGTCCCTCTGTACCGTGGTAACTGGGCAGTCGATGTTGAGACTGACAGTGATGGACCTTTAGGTATGTCGGCATGTCCATCTCTCATTAAGGACTTGTCTGCAGGAAGCT
Source organism: Burhinus oedicnemus (assembly GCA_008921705.1). Classification (NCBI taxonomy): domain Eukaryota; kingdom Metazoa; phylum Chordata; class Aves; order Charadriiformes; family Burhinidae; genus Burhinus; species Burhinus oedicnemus. The sequence goes on along the minus strand of VFFE01000406.1, from coordinate 22,549 downwards.
CTTTCTGAAGAGCCCATCGGAACTGGGAGCAAGCTCTGGATGATACAGTTCACCGTTGCTTGTGGCTGTCCTTCCTAGCCAGGGTGCAGGCTCACGGCACCGCACAGCACCCACTTCTCCTTTAGCTTCTGGCTCACTGGTCACTGGGTGGGAAATGCAACAAGTTGGAAGGAGAGTTCAATTAATGCAGCTGCATTAATTGCAATAATCATCTCTGCTAGTAAAAGCAGACCACAGCTGGTCCCCTCTGACAATAGTCTGACCTCTTTCTCCAAAAGCATTGCTTAACCCTGATGCTTTGGGATCTCTGCCTGTTGCAGAAGGGCAGGGGGTGGAGGGCTAAGCTGCCCTGCAGCGTGCTTCACCCAGCTTCAGGGTTACTATTGAAACTGAAATATCCCTTCTTAGCTTTTTCCCTGTAATCGTTTCACCAGATGGATAAGAAAGAGTCCTCGAACAAATCCTCCGGGGTCACTGCAACTTGTAGTGTAAAAACTTGTGCTTTGAGTTCAAGCTGTGTGAGGGCATCTTTGCTCCTGCTGCGAGGAGCAGCTCCTGGTCATATCCTCTTCAGCTACTACGCTTATTAGTCCTGATCTTGTAACGTGGGATGTTCATGGATTTTTTTATTTTAATTTTTCTCCTTCCTGCTGGTGGGGAGAGCTGAAAAGTTGCTTAAAGCATACTTGTTGAGCTGCCTGGCACGCGCCTTGTGCTGCCGGGTCGGATGCTTCTGGTCTTGCCCGTCGGGTTGCTCACGCCTGTCTGTCCTGTGCTTTCTTTCAGACCATTTCAATTGTCTACATAGTGACAGCCATTGTGGGAGTTGAGGCCTGGTATGCACCTTTCCTGTTTAATTTCTTATATAGAGACCTATTCACTGCAATGATTATTGGTAAGAAACTCCATGTTGAAGCCTGTCTTTTAAACTCCACCTTTTTAATGAAACCCAATGTCTTAATTATACGATAACGCTGCTCTGTTTGCTGTAATGAAAGCTCCTGTAGGCTGTTATTGAAGTGACTAATTGAGGGTGTTCTCGCAGCCTGCCCTTTCCCAGGATTTCAAAGCATTGCTGTCTTCTGCGTAGTTGCTTTGGAGAAGTTAACTCCAGTCTGCCTGGGTCTGTGCTGACCAAAAGAGCAAGGAAGCGGAGCGCTGCGCTCACCCCTCAGATATATTTTGTGCCAATCCCGAGGGTACCGGCACACGCTGCTGCCGGGGGCATCGGCCCCGGTGCTGCCTGCCGGGAGCTCAGGGTTTGCATGGACAGACACAAACCGCTCCCTGGCCGGCTGTGGCGTAGTGTGGGCAGACGAGAGCGGCTGAGGGTTGTGGCTGGTGCTCGGGGCCGGGTATGCCAGGGTGCTGGGAGGCAGCTGGAGCTGAGCACCGACCCTTGGATGCTGAACAGGAGAATCCCTTGTGCCGGGGACCTGCCAGCCTGTGGAAACGCGATAGCTGCGCTGCCCGAGTGCTGGGGCTGCGGGCGTCGCGTCGCCCAGGGGAAGCAGGCTTTGTTTTCAGCGAGAGCCCTGGGGTTTTTAGGGGATAAACGGCAGCCCGTTGTGTGGGAGGTTGGTGGGAGCCGGCAGGCAGCGGGGGTCCCCCGGTGCTCGGGCTGTTTGCAAAGCGTGCTTGGTTTGGGGCTCCGTCTGGCCCCCCCGGCAGGACCCAGAGCCCAAACGCTGCGTGGGAGCCTGGGGCTGCTGCCGGAGGGAGGTTACAACCATGGAGGTGGGGAAAAGCACTCTGCTGTTTGGGGATCCTGCCCTCCATCCGCCCATCTAAAAATTAAGTAAAAAAATAAATAAAGTTAAATAAAAGCCCAACCTTTCCCGCCAGTGGTCAGTCAGAACAAGGCACTGCAAAACAGGGAGTAATGCAGGTGAAGCTTAGTGACGGAGGACTGTCTTTGCTTAATGAAATTGGGTTTATTCAGAAGTTCTTGCTTAGTTTTATTTTACTTAGTCTGTGTCCCTTTCTTTAGCGATTAATTGTAGCTACTTAACGTCAAGTCAGTATGTCTTGAATTATGTTAAATCTAATGCTTGCACTTTTCTTGATCAGGTGGATATTCTGAGCTTTCCTTTGGCAACCATATAACTTAATGTATGAATAATAAATGCACTTTTCCTTTGTGAAAAATAGAGCACGATGCCTACATTGGCTGGATTTGTGCACTTGGATATGAGTTGGGTTATTAAACGCAGGAATGATTACAGCTCTGTTAAAATACCTACTGCTATATAAACATGGAAGGAGCTGTGGTAGACTCTCACGGGTTTGACTGTAGCAGATAATGTTCCCTATTGAGGTCTAGAATTTCCAAGTTATTCAGACTCTTTGTCTTATTTGTCAAGTTAAATGACAAGAACTTTTTTGCACGACGGCAACTGAAAATGCTTGCTCACAGTGGGAGAAACAGCAAATTGGCTTTACTATGAAGACTGACAACTCTGTTGTGCACAGCCATGTCACTTGTGGAGTTTGAACTTGCATCTTGTCTCATTCAAGACAGTATTATAATTAAACTTTGTAACTGTTTAAAGCATAATACCAGGCTCATTAATGCAGGTTTTTAAAATGTAAATGTCTTTAATTTATAGCAGAACTTAACTTGTAATTACAGCTCTTGGACCAGAATTATGAGCACCTACTTTTAAACGTGCCGAGCTATTCTTGGTGCACCTCTGAGCTATTTTTGTTGTGAGCAGCTTAAACCAGAGCACAACCACCTGCCCGTTCATGGGCTGCACATGATGGTCTCCCTCTGTCACAGGGCAGTAACGTGGCTCTTTCTCTTCCAGCTTGCGCCCTCACTGTGACGCTGCCAATGAGCCTCTATAACTTCTACAAGTAAGTTTCTCCGTCCTCAAGTCTCCATTCCCCTCAGTAGCACCTTTGCAAGAGTCCCCAAACCCTCTTAGAACTTGGTTTCCGTGGTAGTTTTCAGACTGCTGTCTTCAGTGTGACAAAATGGCTCTGATGCACCAGAAGGTCCCAGTTTGCAGGGTGTGCTGGGAGGAGTGGGCTGGCAGCCTGCTCAGCAGGGTCTTGCCGGAGGGTCCCCAGCTTTTGTAGGCTTGTCCTGCTGGTTACAACGCAGGGAGCCAGACAACCAGGAGCTTTTTGGGTTAACAATGAAGGTGTGCGTCTTCCTCGTCTGACTGTCGTTTTGACTGATATCAGCAGTTTTGGGTAGCAGAATGGCCAATGAGATTTTGCAGCCCTCTCCTGAAGGCGGGGACCAGTTATTTCTATCTGTGGTTCCAGGTATTTTCATGTCTTTGCTTGCCTTTTAGGGCCTATAAAAATAACACCTTGAAGCACCACTCTGTGTATGAGATCATGCTGCCACTGGTGTCCCCAGTGTTGCTCTTCCTGCTCTGCACCACGTGGATCTTCATGTCCCCGACGGACATTCTGGAGGTCCATCCCAGGCTCTTCTATTTCATGGTTGGAACAGCCTTTGCTAACATTTCTGTAAGTGGCTTTTGCTTTATGCTCCGGTTTGTCCCTGGGGAGTGTGAAGCCTGCCAGGACGCTTGGGAGGCAGGAAGAAGATGACCAGCCCAAATGTGAGGAGAGATAGGAGATGCGAAGGTTAACTTAACAGCTTTTCTGTTTTGCTGTGACTGAAAGATCAAACAGGGGAGTAAACAGGGCTTGGGGTCTGCGAATTTTGTGCTGCAGCTCTCGCTCTCGAGAAACTAGAGAATTAGTTAAATTGAGTGTGTTTACACATGCATGCATCCTCTGTGTTGTGAACAGCAAACTGCTAATATGAAAGGAGTTCCCGCTTCCTTTTTTGGGATAAACTTAGAAAGGGGAGGACTAAAGCTTTTGTGAAAATCTGATTTATCAGCATTTCGCATTTTTGCTTGCTTGGGACCTTAACAAAGGCACTTGTGCTCATCACCTCAGCTGTGTGGCTGTGCAGCTCTGTGTGTCCAGCCCTGGGTCCAGCAGCTCACGCTGCTGCTTGGCAGAATTTTCTGCTGATAAGGCAGATAATGCTGGTATGGCTTGGTCAGCTCAAGGGAGCTCCTTTTACTTTTGAAGATGCCCTTGATGCCTGTTTCCCTGTTGCCTTCCTGCCTGGTGAGGCTTTGCTCTGCGTGTCCCACAGGAATTCTAATGAAAAGAAAGATCCCAAGCGAGAAACTCAGCAAAATTGCATGATGGTAGTTGTAAGTGCAGACGATTGGCACATGTAGAATCATAGAATCACCCAGGTTGGAAGAGACCTTTAAGATAGAGTCCAGCCATCAACCCAACACTGTCACATCCACCACTAACCCGTGTCCCTCAGCACCACGTCTGCCCAGCTGTTAAACACCTCCAGGGATGGCGACTCCACCACTGCCCTGGGCAGCCTCTTCCAGTGCTTGGCAACCCTTTCCGTGAAGAAATTTTCCCTAATATCCATCCTAAACCTCCCCTGGCACAACTTGAAGCTGTTGCCTCTTGTCCCATCTCCTGTTACTTGGGAGAAGAGACCGACCCCCCCTGGCTACAACCTCCTTTCAGGGAGCTGTAGAGAGCGAGAAGGTCTCCCCTCAGCCTCCTCTTCTCCAGGCTGAACACCCCCAGGTCCCTCAGCCGCTCCTCACAAGACTTGTGCTCCAGACCCCTCCCCAGCTCCGTTGCCCTTCTCTGGACACGCTCCAGCCCCTCCATGTCTGTCTTGGAGTGAGGGGCCCAAAACTGAACACAGGATTCGAGGTGGGGCCTCACCAGTGCCCAGTGTACAGGGGGACCATCACTGCCCTAGTCCTGCTGGCCACACCATTGCTGATACAGGCCAGGATGCCGTTGGCCTTCTTGGCCACCTGGGCACACTGCTGGCTCATAGTGCAGGACCCGGCACTTGGCCTTGTTGAACCTCACACCATTGGCGTCGGCCCAAAACCGTAAGAAAATTGCTTCTGTGTGTGTTTGTGACCATCCTCTGCACTGTGGACAGCTCTGGTTTTGCAGAGTCGATACCGGGCGGAATCTCTGACAGCTTTCTCTTCCTGCAGTGCCAACTGATCGTCTGTCAGATGAGCAGCACACGCTGCCAGCCTCTGAACTGGATGCTGCTCCCCATAGCGGCGGTGCTCTTCGTGGTGATGTCCGGGTTCGCGCCGAACAGCGAAACGCTTCTCCTGTACTTGTTAACTGCTTTCCTCACCCTGGCGCACATCCACTACGGGGTGATCGTGGTAGGTGAACTCAGCGCGTGGGCTTTGGGCTTGGCTGCCATGCTGTGACTTCAGGCTTTGCTTGAGTGCTGCTGCTGTTTGGAGCTTAAAAACAGGAATGTCAGTGAGAATAACCGGGAGTGCCAAGCTCTCCTCGTGCTGTCTGTGGCCATGCAAAACTTGAGCTGACTTCTTGGCGAGGGGCTTGTGCAGGCTGTCGCGTGGGTTTGAAACGAACTTCATGCAATGTCTTGGGGGGGTGTTGTACCAGAGATGAGTTTGAAACGAATACTTGCATCTCTGCTGCTGTGTTTGACTCATCCTGGCTGCGGTTGTAGCTTAGTGACCAGCTTGGATGTAAGCCAGCAGCACAGGTGACCTGCACCCTTGGGCGGTGGGAAGGGCAGCTCCGGTAGATACCCGGAGCAGTAGACACTGTGCCTGCATGTTCGGCAGGAGTGCTTAATGTGGGAGTCTT
>VFFE01000404.1:0-12015 GCA_008921705.1 Burhinus oedicnemus | reverse complement strand
GTCCCGGCCCTGCGCCGCCCGCCGCCGCCGGAGGGCGCGCCCGCCCCGGGGCCGGCGGGTGCTGCGGGTCCTTGGCTGCCGGAAGCGGGACCGCGGCGGAGCGTCAGCCAGGCAGCCCGGCCGCTGCCTCCCCTCCCCTCCCCTCCCCGGCTGACACGGACACGGTGCCGGTGTCCGGGCTTCCGCCCCCAGTATCTCCTCTAAGGAAGCGGCAGCGAGGGTCTCCTGCAGCCCGGGGAGGCGCGGACCGGCTGCCCTGGGCAGGGCAGTGGGGGTCTGACCCGCCTGGCCCTGTAAGGCCAGGCCCGAGGCCCCGCCGGTGTTTAACGGCCCCGTTAGGAAAGGCCACTGGAGGGGCCGTTCACCCCCCCCAGGTAACGGGGGAGGGGTCGCAGCGGAGGAGGAATGATTTATACTCATGCGATGGCTTCTGCCTCCGCAGGAGACCCTGACCGCAGCTCTGCCCGCTCCACAGCCGGGTTTGGTTTTGCACTCCAGTTGGTCGCACGGTGCTGCGGTCCAACCGGGGCCACAAACACGCTTCGGAGGGTGAGTTGGCACCTCGCTGCCCCCAAATTCAGCGCTGCAGATGAAGCAACATAACCATCCCTGGAGTCACCGGCCCAAACGTGGCTTAGCTCATTTTTGGGCTCCCGCCACTGGGTGAGGACCATGTTCTGCTGAGCGCTGTAGAACCCCGGAGCCCAGGACGAAGCTCCGTGTGGTCCAGGCAGGAGTGAAGGAAAAACAGCTGGGTGCAGGCAGAGCAGGCAGCGGGAGGGAACATGGAGCCGCTGCTAGCAGGTGATGAGCAGAGCACAGCGGCTCTGCTGTGGAGGTTTCTGCAGACGTCTCGTGACAAAGAAGAGGTTCAAGGAGGGCGATGCGGTGGCTTCACAAATGCTCAGAGGCTGCTTCTGCCAGGTGTGGAGCGGAGCAGGAGAGAGCATGAAGGGGCTTGTTGAAATGGGCGACGGAGACAGCCTCTGTTGCATGGGAGATGATGGGTGGAGGAGAAGTGGATAATGAAGGGCTGGGAGAGGGAAGATGAAGAGTCCACAACTGGGGCAGAGAAAAGAAGGTGCCAGGGAGGAGCCTGGGGAGGAATGATGTGGTGTAAGCCATTGGCCAGCACAACAATTTCGGCAGCAGCCCTCTGGATACAAACCAGCAGATCAAGGAAAGCTTTGCAAGGTGTGGACATTGTTGGGAAGCAGGAATCCATGGAGAGATGATGATGAGCCCTCAAATCACGAACAGACAGGCTGGACGACGCCAGTTTTACCTTCAAACCAATTTCTCGACAATCATCTCTTCCCTGGCACCCCAGCTGGTCTCCAGGGCCCCTCTAGGTCCATGTCTGCTTGATGGCTCCCTGGGATGGGCCTGGTTGCCCGCTCCATCTTTGGATGTTCCTTATGCCCTGTGGAGTGAAAGAAATTTTCAAAATTGAGAAGGATCCAGAAGTTGTTCAGGAAAAAAAAAAATAAAAAATCCCAGCTATGTTATGTCTCCAGGGCTGTGTTCCTACATTCAGCAAGTTATGAAAACCAGCTCTTTGGGCTGGTTCATTGACTGGCAGGAATTAGAGAGCTAAGTCACTGCAGGGTTGGCAATTAGCTGCTGTGTAAGTGTTTTTGTAGAATCAAATTTCCAGCACGAGGGGAAGAGAAAAGCGTTTGAAAAGCATTTGTAAAGCAAGCCGCCCCCTTGGCGCAGGAGCTGGGTGGGCAGGGGGCGAGCTGCAGCTCCTGCGCTTCTGAAGAAAGGGGTTGTGCCTCAAACAAAAACAACTTTGGTCTCCTCTTCTTGAGGGGTAACACCCCCTAATCCTTCCTCCCACAGCGCCAGGGAGCTCACCTGCCCCGGGAGCTCTGCTGTGCAGTTCTGCTTACAGCTGAAGCAGCAGCATTTTACATTCACCATTTTCCTGTCTTTTGCCCACTAATAAAAGAGGAGAGGGGGGCAAGCAGTTGTAAAAACAGAAGAATGTAACTGGAAAACCCCTGCATCAGCAGCACCTGTATTTTTTCCTTTTTCCAGCCTCGTGTCCTGGGGAGCAGGGTTCCCTTCCCCATGCAGCTGGTCTGTCCCTCCCTGGCTGCCCCATCCTGCTGAGCTGAGCCGTGAACACTTGTGGGGAAACAGGTCTTAAAGACGTGAGGAAAAAAGGCAGGAAGGAAGAAAAGGGTGACTTCAAGGAGCCCCTCACTGTGAGGAAACCCCCGGGGTGAGAGCTCAGCTCTTTGCCACCAGCATGTGAGCACAGTCGAGCCCACCAGTGCGTGTGGCTGGGGATACCGCACTGTGGGCTCCTCTTCCCTCCTCGGTTGTCCCTGGCTGTAGGAAGAAGCTGGGCATGTGCCCAGGAGAGGACAGACTTCTGGGGCGCGCAGGGGAATGCCAGACCTCCAGCCATCGGAAATCGAGGTTCATTAGTTCCACTACGCGCAGAACAACTTGCTGAAGGAGCCTGGGTTTCAAGCTGAGACCGTCCCTTTAAGCTGCGTCTGGGGGACCCTTTGATTTGGTTAATTAAACACAAAGTTTTTCTGTGCTGTGGGAGGCCGGGTATGTGCTGAGGAGCACAGCTACCCTAGGTTTACTAATGAGATAATTTATTGTGGCTGTCTGAGAAGGCTGAGTGTACACAACTCCACCCACACACACACCACCCACTCCAAGCCCTCTGCTCCCAGCTGGAGAGTCCTCAGCACCCGAGGTGTAAGTACTGTGTTAGGTCTCCCCGCGCAGGGCCCTGTTGAGGAGCCATCCTCCCCTCAGGGGACTTATGCAGTAGGGCCCTGTTTGCCTCTAAATATCCCCACAACAGTTTTCACTCCTTCCCTGGCCAAACTTCCCAATTCCCCTATTTTTCAGCCTAAATTTGATCTTTGATTCAATCAAGTAGCTTCTTTTCCGCCTGCTTCCCCTGCTCCAGAAGATTCCTCCTTACATAGTTCAAGTGTGAGGGCTTGCCTACACTTGAAGGTTAATTCTGGATTAAGGGACATATAAATCTGAAAGACAGTAGCTAATTCCTGAATAGTGCTGGAAGGATTTACTCAAAAACAGTAATTTCTGAGTAACTCAGTGCACTGGCCGGCCCATACATTCCCTCCTGTTAGCAGCAGGATCAGGTAAGACCAGGTTTGTAAAAAGCAGGTCTGTTTTATCCAACTGCTTTCTCCCCGTTGCTCTAAAAGCAGATAATAATCTCTCCCTGCAGAGTTTGCCTTGCTTAAATCCTCGTGCTGTCACAGCCGAAATGTGGCTACAAAGAGATCTAGGAATTCCCCAAGCATTTGGATTGCAAGGGGTTATTTCACAGGTAAGGAATGCGATACCTGGCCTCCCTGGGTCTCCTACCTCTCTCTGCCCCTCCATCAGGCAACAGAGCACCGGTCTGCCTTTACCAGGCTGCAGTTTCACAAGGCATTTGCTTAGGGGAACGTGCCACCCACAAGCGGCATGTCTCCACAGAAGCCTTCTCCACACAGCCATGCCACCCTGTAGTGCATCCCTGCCCTGTCCCTGCCACGGGCCACCAACAGCAGGTAGCCACCTGGAGATGCTGACGGAGCCTGCTGCCTCCCGAGCTGCAGGTTTGCGCTTGGAGAACCCTAATTATTGCGTGCAGGGGCAGATCTGGGCAGTGCTCTGGGTGTACCTGAATTTAAGTTATTTAGGTTAACAGCAAATTGCACGGGATGGTTACTCGGGGATCTGGGCAAACTACTCAAAGCAGAAGAAGGCGTCTGATGAATTAGCCAATATTTTTGTTTGTGGACAATCCCCCCAAAAAAAAGAAACAAAACCTCCAGTTCTTACCGATGTGTTTGCTACTCAAAATTACGCCATGAATCATTTACGACTGAATGTATTGCAGTCAGCGGGTTTCTCATGTCCTGCTTTTATTTTCATCTTTGAGCTCTTGCTTGTGCCAAGTGGCTGGTTTCAGTCTCCCAAGTCCATACGGAGCTTTCAGGTCAGATGTAAATATGCAAGCACTACTTTTTTATCCTATAAAGTTTTTTGCAAGCACAAGTTGCAACTGACAAATAACAACAACAACAACAACAAAAAATTAGGTAAGTTGCTACCACTAAAGAATTCATAGATTTTTCATGAGCAAAGGGGCACATTTCCCACAGTCCTGCCTCACGGCTGTTCCCCCAAGGGATAACAAAGCGGTAGCACCAGAGGTAGGTGATATTCGATGGCACACAGCCCTATTTCACACTGGATGCCAAGGGCTTTGAGCACGCTCTCCCCACACAGACCTCTTGCTGTCTGCATCCTTCCTCAGTCTCCTTTTAGCCAAAATACGATGCTGTGAAATTAAGTGACTGTACTGCAAGAGTCAGAGATGAGAAAAGGGAGGAAGAAAAAACCACGGCGTCTAACTGAAGGAGCTTCAGATGGCGGGAAGGGGAAGGGGAAGGGAAGGGGAAGGGAAGGGGAAGGGAAGGGAGCACTACAGAGTGCCGTTTCAGCTTTCAAGTCTTGTGCTCCCAGGATCTACGTGCCATTTCTTGGATGTGGTTTGCCCCGAGGGCAATCTCAACAGCTGTGAAGTTTCAGCAGATGAACAATGTAGTTTTCAATAAATTTCACAAAGCTAATGAAAGGATTTTAACTCATTCATGCTAGCCCACTTTTGGTCTGAAGGCCCTTCCGGACCTGAATCCATTCACATCACGAGCGTTTCCTGTTTGAACCTCAGGGCCTGACTGCTGGAGCACACCTGAGTTAGACTGCTCTGCTCCGGTTTCCAGAGAGCTCTTCCCCATCAGATGAAGCTTCTCTCAGCCATGCCCTGGGTCCTGGAGCTGTAGGTACATCTCTGCATTTACCTGTTCCACTTAAACTCACTGTGGTGACCCATGGGTGGAAGAAGGTATCAAATGTGGAATGTGGATGCCCTCATCCCCTGGTGAGGAAAGAGGAGGTGGTAGAAAGAGAAGTTCCCCAGATCTCCTCTTCCCCATTGGCAGCCGCATCTCAGAAGTTCCATCTCCTTTGTATCCACACATCCGTACGCAGGGTTTGCGCACTTGGAGGCATGTTCTGATCCCAGCTGAAGGCTGATGCCATTATTTGCAACTTAAAGACGGGCTTTTCTGTCCCAAAAGTCAGCCCTTGTCAAGAAATTACCTCTTCCAAAACACCTCTGGTGTACCCTAACATCATGAGGATGACAAATACTGTAAGCTCTGTGCATTCACCTGCTAAATACGGGACAAAATGGCAAACCTGAGCCCAGAGACTTTGTCTTGTTTTCTCCACGGCCGTAGAGCACCCCGTAAGCAGTGCAGCTAAAAAGCCAGCGCAGGTTTGTTTGGTGTGTGTCTGGAGGATCTGAGCAACGAGACAGTGCCTTTTGCTGCCTCTCCTCTGGCTGGGATCTTGCAGGTGGTTTCAGCGAGCCCCAAGCAGCAAGCTCACACCCCTTGCAGGAGATAACAGTCCTGAGTGGGCCCTGGAGGGATCTCACACCTTTACAGGCTCCTTGCTTTACCTGCGCTGTCCCAGTCGATGGGCTTGGGGCTTGGCATTTCCTCCTCACCCACTTGTGTACCCAGAGGCTGTTTCCCTCCACTCTTGCACAGCTGCTCCCTGGGTGCTCTGGTTTCCCCCTCCACTCTCTGCTGCGGACACACAGCAAACATCTCCAGAGGGCTGCGCTTCGTGGTTCCCCAAGCACAGCTGTGGTGGCAGGGCCGGGGGGGGGGCTGACGACTCAGAGGCGTCTGTAGTGAAACAACACGTGAGAGAATACGGAAGCAAGGATGGGGTCTGTGTGTAAGGCAGAGGCACCTGTGACCTTTAAGGAGGTCGTTAGCACCAACCCATGAACAGCTACTGCTTTGAACTAGATTAATACAGTTAACTACCTCCCCCCATCTCCCCCTTCCCAGGCAAAGACATCGCCTGTACGGCAGCCGAAGAGATCTTGTGCGATGCTGCAGCCTTTACACAAACAGTCACAGCCACCTGTGATTCGGGGTCCTCTGTCTCAGCTCTCAAACACATCTCATGGGTTTTAATCACCACGTTGCTCTCCCTGCCCTACTGAGGCTGTCCAGACATCAGCTTCCAACATCTCTTCTCAGCCAGAAACTAAATACTGGAGCCCATCTTTTCTTTCCTCTGTAGAAGCAGCCACTGGTATCTCCTCTTCCTTTTGCTTCCCCTGCAAATGCGCATGGAAGCCCAGTTGTGCAGTCTGGTTTGTCAAGATTTCTGCTGAAATGCTCTTCTTTCAGCTACAACCTCCACCATAGAGTGCTGAGCTCAACGCAGAGACCATCCACAGGTTCCTCCATAGGAACAGTGCAGGCTTTTTGTCTGGCCTTTGCAAAATCGGTGGCCTGAACAAACACTGCAGCTCTCTGCAAAGGCTGGGCACTGTGTATGCCGTGCTGGATTCATTCCCCGCCGTGTGCAAGCTCCCGTGGTGCTCCTTTTAGACTGCTCTTCAGAGTCTTCAAGTTTGGTCTCTGGGAGCTCCCCTGGATCTGAGGCTTCTACACTGAGTTTGTGATAATGCAGTCTCGGGGTTCAGATGGTGGTGTCTAAGAGAAAGTTCAAAAACATCTCAGGAACCGAGCTCTGCCACAGTCTGGCAGCCAATTTATTGCAGTGACATTAAGTAATGGCAACACAGCATGGGTCACAGACGCGTCCTTCCCCATAGCATTTAGGGTAGCACGAGTTCCAAATTGCAGGGCACTGCATCAGTGCTGCATAAACTAACAGCTGTGAGAGCCACTTTGCATCCCAATGGACGCCAAGAGAGCACTCACACCAACCAAAACCCGCACCTCCATGATGTCTCTTCCTGGTTATCTCCTCCTGACTGAGTTTACTTGCTTTCTTGTCATTCTTCCCTCCTGGCTCATAGCCTTACTGCTTTCACATGGCTTCATTCAGTCAGAGCCCACAGCACTGCCCTGAGGGCTGGGCAGCTGCCCTGTGGATGCCTAATTCTGCTCACCCGGCACCAACCAGCCCAGCCACTTCCCTGCCATGGGCACAGCCACCCCTCGGTCCTACTGAGATGCAGGGACCACTCTCTCTTTGCTACTGCTGGCCCTGGCTTTCCAAGCTGGCCTGCGCATCCCAGGGATGGACACCTTCCCCTCATCATGGGAAAAGCACACCCTGGGATGATGCCTGAACAATGCGAAGGGGCCAGGAGGGTCCCAGCAGCAGCGAGGCTGAGCCAAGCGGGGCTGGGGGAGCAGTACCTGTTCCAGGGAGGTGCTGAGGAGGGGGGAGAGGGAGGGAGGTGAGGGGTTTGGCTGTTCTGAGAAGACACGTGCGTGAAGAAAAGCCTCAACCCACACCTTGAATTCCACAGCTTGGCTCTGGGGACAGGGGGAGGGAGAGAGGACAGGGTGGGACATTTCCAGCAGACTTGTTCGTAAAAGCCTCATCTCACCAGCCCAGCCTGCCTCCTCCCCCATCGCCTCCACATCTCACCCTGGGTTTTATTAACGCAGTCCCCCTTAGGCTAGACGGAATCACATCCCAGGAGACATTCCAGTCTCAGCTCGGCTTCAGAGGGGATCAGAGGGAGCCAAGGGTGGGGGGCGTTTCACCAGGACATTTCATTTGTGGAAAGCTGGCAGGTCGGGAGCACTGCAAGACGGCACTAGCAGCCTCCTTATCAGACACTGAGCAGCTGCAGGCTGGAGTCGAGTCTCTGCTCGGCTCTGTATCTTCCAGTCATTTCTGCTTTGTCCAGGCTGCTGGATGGAAGTTCTTAACCTGGGCTCTGATGGGTGCCGGGTGCACGGCCGGGCACAGGGAGTCTTGCCCTTTTGCTCAGGTGATGAACACAACTGTTGGTGACGTGCAGCCAGGTCCATGCTGCCGCAGGGGCTCAGCCCGGGGTCAGCACCCTTCCCCGTGCACCAACAGGGCCTCAACTGCCAGCTCCTCGCAGCCGTCGCACTCTGCACCAGTTGGGGCTGACACTTCTTGCCAGGAATGGGAGCTGGCTCCCCGGCGTCTGGCTCCTCAGGTGAATTGTGGTGTGCCCTGAGCCTACGCCAGGAAAATGCCAGCAGATGAAACTCTGTCTCAGGCCAAGAGACACGAAGATGGATGTGTTTTCCTTGCCTGGCTTATCTCGCAGGCAGCGCTTCTCGCCGGAGCCTGGCAGTGTTTGTGTGCGCTCGGCTCCTGGCATGGGGGCAGGAGATGATTAGACAACAAACACTGTGGCGTACCTCTGCCAGGGCTGCAGCCTGCCCCTGCCCTGCTGAGACCACGGCCCAGCAGGGAGTTGCTTCCCTGGGGGCCAAATCCCAGCACTGGCTGCAGCTGCAGCGGGGCTGCAGGGGGAGAAGCGGGAGGAAGAGCTGGATGACCCCACAGCTGCTCGGGCACCACGTGAGCTGCAGTGCAAGCTACAGGAGGGACGGGGCTGCCTTAGCTGGTCCCCCAGGGACCTGCTCCTGGACTGGACCCCTGCCATGAAGGAGCCACTTCGGCAGTGCAGAGCCAGTGCAGCTCTGCAAGGTGAGGGACAGGACAGTCCCACTACCATCTTCCTTGTTCCTAGGTTGGAGGAGGCAGCGGTGCCAGCCCAGCAGCCCTGCAGGTAGTCACGCACTCAGCCCAGGTGCTCTGCTCCACTCGTGCCCCTTGGTTTCATAAGGGCAGTACTCCAGCCAGATTCCAGCCTCGGCAGATCCCAGCCTCAGCAGATTCTGCGCCTCTGGGTTCAACCCAGAATTAAGGTCAAGGAAGGGCTTTTTGTAAAGGCAAAACCAAATAAATACAAAATAAGTAGTGGATCAAGCAAAACTGTCTGGAAATTCATAGTGAGACTGTTGCATTGTCCTAGTTTAAGCTGAAATCTGGAAAAAAAAAATTCAAATATTTTGGCATTTTCAAGGTGCACAATTTGGATCCAGGACAGCCTGCACAATTCTAGCCATCTTCATTTAAAAGATTTTGAAAAGCTAAAAAGAGTTTTGAAGCAAAGCATTTTGCTGACCAACAGAAATTTTTACATATTACTTTACCTTTTCACTTGTGAGTCCAGGCCCAAACACCAAATTTCCCTTCACTCCGCATCCTCTTCTTGTCCCCTCCCAAGCCCATGCTTTGGGCTGCCAGCTGAGAGGGAGAACCGGATAATTCAAGGCCTCTTCAAGAAATACTCCCGATCACTGGTGTTTACAAGGGCAGTTCACTGCATGTGACCCACAGACTTGTTTGCACCTACCACCACCTCTACAAACACCCACTTTGGCTGCCCAGGAGAAAAAAAAGATGCCAGAGCCAAAGAAAAGGAGAATCCCAAAAGCGAGAGGGTGAGAACAGAGACTTGCCTGATGGGGACATGTCCCCATTTGTCATCCACTGAGCAGTGATGCTGGAGACGTCAATTCAAGAGGCCATCACCTACAGAGACAAGAGGAAAGACATTGGCTCCTGGACCCTCTTCCAGCTGCTCAGGGAAATGCCCAGGAGGTGTAAAGCTCCATGCTGACTTTGCAGGGAACCTAAAACCAGGTCCCCAGCCACACAGAGTACAGCTGTGAAAGTCACACCAGGGAGGTGGCAGGAAACAAAGGACTTTGAAGAGACAGGCTTAATCCATTTAAATTCAGTTTCTCTCTCACTTCCCTCCCCTTTCCCCTTCGCTCTCATCAGAGACCTCTTCCCCCACCTCCTCTCAGTCCAAAGTGCCTCACAGCAGGTTCACACCCAAGTGGCCCATGAACTGAAAGATTTATTCCACCTCTTTGCTGCTCACAACAGAGCAGAATCAGACCTGCTGTTCCCTTCATCTCTCTTGCGCGATCTCTTTCTATCAAACACCTGCTGGGGAGAGGGCTGCTGAGAGAGGTTATCCCCAGTTGGTGGTTCCTGTTGAGACTCACAGTACGATGTCACTTTGCCTGCCCAAGTGTTCACAAGGTCCCTCCTTGCTGGAAAGCCTTAGGGGAGCGGGAGCAGAGCTAATGCTTGTGGCCAGAAGGACATGGAATACCCATGACAGCTCTGCCGCTTGTGGGAAGGCACTGAAGCAGATGCTGAGCAAGAAGAGCTACGCATGGGAATGCTGTACAGCAACATTGGTGACTGTTGGGACCTCCCAATCATGAAGGCTTCCACTGAGCTCATGCAGCCATCACGAGATCCCTGAACCCCAAATTTGGCTCCAGCCTGGCAGGAGCTGCAGGAAAGCAAGCAGACAGCGCCTGCACTGAGAGATGTCAGGCTGTCAGTGCTCTGGGGCTGGCGTGGGAGCCCTGTGCTCATCTGCCAGCATCATCTGTACATTCAGCAAGCTGCAAACAGAGGTAGGGATGAGGGCTGCATGGACAGGCAGTGGCTGACAGAGCTCCCAGCACAGGACCGCTAGCTAAAAGGACTTCTGCAGGCTGCTCATAGGGCCCTCTGCAGAAGGTGAGCACACAAGACCCCAAAACACTCAATGGGCCATTTTCCCGCTGCTAAACATCTACTTGCTCGGCTGGGAAATATTTGTAATCCCAAACACACCATGCACTTTCTTTTGTGTTAAGTGCCTTGGCAGAAGCCAGCAGTTCTCATACACGGTCCCATCTCTGCAAGGACCATGTTTCCCAGAACACCCCCTTCAAAAGTCTCCCTTTATTAAGAAGAGCCAAACTGCCTGCTGCTGCCTCACAAGCTGCTCCCACGCCTCTCCCCACTTCCCCGGGGCACCAACAGGCTCCACTGTCACGGGCTGGAAAGCACCGAGCTCCCAGAGACACCAGCATTCAAAGAAAAGACACTAAAGAAAAGAGAGACAAAGGCAGGAAAGCTTTTCTTGCTGGGACCCAGCTGTCTGGCTCAGAGCAAGGCAAGAAAGTAGGATCAGCTCTGCATTCCCGGGGCACAGCCAGATTAGCAGGAGAAGGGTAGATTCCACAGTGTAAAGTCTGAGCCTCATGAACACCAGCTCCTTGCTTCTTCCCTTTCGCTTGTTCCTTCCTTCCCTTTCCCCTCTTACAAGTAAGGCCTTGGGGATACACCAAACACACTGCTCTGGTGCAGGGACATCTCGCCAACAGCCCGCTGGCTAAGCGCAGCAGCACCTTCCAAGCATGGCCACAACCAGGCTTTTTCTTCTTGCATCTGCTTACCGTACCCAGCATTTACATCCTCAGTATGGTTTCCATAAAACAAAACATGAACAACAGATCACAGACAAATAAAACAGTAATAATACAGTCCAGGATGTCAGGAAGCCTTACCCATTCCTTGCACACCAGCCCAGGCAGCTGGAGATCAAAGTTTTCTTATTTGCATACATTTCTTGAAACAATTTGCAGCTAAACTCAGTCTGCTGAGGGGATGCTGACACAGTCCAGGGCTTCTCCCATAGAAACAAGAACCAAGAAACCAGATCTGTGCATTGCTGCCTCCCTCTCCAGGTGGCTGAGTGGATGGAGGCTTTGGCATCTTTAAAATGAGGGCTGTTCCCTTCCTTCCCCTTCCTCAGCCTCCCGCCCAGGAAAAAGCCTTCTTGCAAATGATAAGCGAAGGGGTAGGTGCACACAGATAGCGTCAGCAGAGCCCTGCTCAAGCAAAGCAGGGCTGCAGATACATGATTTGCATTAAACCCAGAGATCGGTGAGGACTGAGATGTCTTGGCGGGCACTGAAGGTCTAAGAGGACTGTGGCACCCCTAGGCAGGAGAGCTGAAAGACACCTTTAAACTGACCCCTGTAAAGCCAGCCCAATCCAGACAGAAACCAGTTGCAGGACTGGAAGCACTGACGCCGGCCGGAGGTTAACTCCAGCCGCTGCTCCCTCGCCTGCAGATGCAAAAACCCGGCGGCGAGGCAGACTATCACCCCCAGGGAGCAACGCACACCCCCAGGGACCTCCACAGACTGCTCCGGGGTGGGGGGGACCCGGTTGTACAGAGGCCAAGGGCCGGGGCCGGGCAGGCGCGGGAGGGGGGTCCCGCCCGTCCCGCCCCGCTCCGCCCCGCCGCCGGGGGCGGCGGGGCGGAGC
>VFFE01000402.1:0-11597 GCA_008921705.1 Burhinus oedicnemus | reverse complement strand
TGTAGAAGACCGTTACTAAATGTAGTTTGTCTCAACATTGCCGTTGCACCCCCACTCCCCGACCTTAATATCCCGCCTCGGAAGACACCACCCTCACGGCCTGCAGAGAAATACCTCCGTGTGCTTGTGCAAGGGCCAGGGCGCGAAAAAGGCAGACGACGGCTCCTTGGGGAGACAGCACGTATAGCACAAACTACACGTACACAATCATGATCTGCGCATGAGCATGGGACCCCTATAAAAGGAGCACGTGTGCTCTAGTGAGGAGCCTTTTCTCCTGCTCTCCTCCTCATGTATCTCCCGGAACCTGCTTTGACGCTTGGAAATCACAGACAGAGCTAACATAGCATCACCAGACTTGGAGTGGTGGTAGCTAGATACCTTCCCTGACTTGAACACTCTCTTTTTCTCTCTCTCTCTCTCTCTCCCCTTTGCTCTTCCCCACTCTCATGATTATTTCTCTATATGGTTCTTCTCGCACTGTTTGTTGAAAATAAAGCTGAAGGGTTGTATGACATTTGAGTGTCTTAATCTTGTCCCTGGGATCGTAACGAAATCTCCCCGACATTGGATCGGGACAGTTTTTTGGTGTCACGGACAGGATCCCTGAGACGAGAGTGTCGTACAACCTTGTTGTGGTGTGCTGCACGAGTGTGTGTGAACGAGACATACAACCAAGTATGAAGTAAGTGCAGAGTTCCAATCTGCAGTTCTGCTCTCCTGCGAGGGAAGCAGCCGGAGACAAACGAAGCGTAAGGAAAGAGTGCATGTTGTTTCCTTGTTATTGGTAACTTGTATATTAGCATATGGTTTGGTCTCCTGGGAGTGTACAGGGGAAATTTGGACTTTAAGGTGTGACCCTACCAGGATGATATCCCCCTTGTAGGATATGGTGCCCAGGAGGTAGGCGATATTTGCGACTGTGCGCCCGTACGGGCTGAGGAAACCAATAAGTTATATTTTTTGGAGATATATCGATCTCGTCCCTCCCACCAGGGACGAGATTGGGCAAGGGACCATTGGTTTCACTTGCAAAGTGTAATGGACTGAATGATAGTATTGCAGAAGGAGGCTAAAGTTAAGAGGGGGAAGGGAAAAGCTATAATCTGCACCGTGTTGGGAGCGTGTTTGGCCACTGCGGTGGAGGAAAAGAACTGGAGATCTTGTCAGGCTGAGGCTGTGATAGCTTCCCTGCGGACAGCGATAAGGACACTGCATGAACAGCTACAAGAAAGTAAACAGGCACTGGGGGAAGAGAAGCGCCAAACCCTGATGCTGAAGGAGTTGCGAAATCAACTTCTAAGGGAGGCAGACACTAGCAGAACCAGAAGTACTGCTCGAGGAGAAAGGGATACGACAGATTTACACCCAGGGGGACCTAAAGAGAATGAAGGAGGTGGTAGAAAGCCTCCTCCATATGTGCCCATTAGTTAAAACAGAATATGTATATGAAGATGACAATGACAATCGCCCCCAGGTTATTACCAAGGAAATTCCTTTCTTGGCAACCGAATTAGCCAAGCTGCAAAAGGACTTTGCAAGGACTGCGACAGAATCTGAGATTGAATATGTTTGGAGAATTGTCGCGGGATGGAAGTATCAGACACAGTTATGATTTAGCAGCAGTTCAGTTTCATTTGTGATTTTCTGGGAAAATACTTATGATGCATCGGCATTCCTCAAAGGGTGGTAATTGAGGCTCAAGAAGGATTGTCTCACCCTGGTCCTTAGTCTTTGCGAAGTTTGCCTGAGACAGCATCCCAACTCAGGGGAGGTCCTGGCCACAGCCCGCTGCGATCCAGAAGAGCTCAAAGGGTCTTCACTAGAATCGCTACTTATAGGATCCGAGATAACTGACTTTCATCAGGTAATTTTCCACTCTGGCCCAACTCAGATGATGGAATATTCCGGTACTTTCCACCAGTTGTGCAAGCCCAAAACTTGTTAGATCTGCAAGTTCTGGTACCAACTCCCTTTGGGCCATGAGCCAGGTACAGATGTACTGGGCTGTCAGGGAGTGATATCCCCAAGTGATAGGGGAAGCAAGAGCCAGGAAGGGAGTGCCTTAATGCTCTGGTCTTTAATTTTCCGCAATTCATGCCTGAGATTTCTTAGGTTGGTATGTGGCCCAGGGATGGGGAATTGCACCAAGTACCGAGTGGGCAAGGGGCTGGGGGGGTTCCACCACCACAACAGTGTTCCTGTTGGAGGGGGATGGGATCTTGCTGTCGGAAAAAGAAGCAGAAGGGTATTGGGGTCCAGGCATGTTTTTAACCACTAGTGACCGCCAAGCCCCATGGTCATTAACTCAGAGGGTTGCATATTGGGCAGGAGGGTTGAACCCCTTGGAAAGGGAAGACCCCCTAGCCATAACAGGCTCGGTAGATCAGCTGGTGGAAAGTGTGCAGAAAGCGACTTGTCTGCAAATGATGTACGATCAGGAACTCAAGCCCAACCTGAGCTCCCCAATGCTGTTGCCGGTAGATCCTGAACAAATGACACCCCTGACACGGGGAATTCCTGATTCTTTAAAACCTATTGGGATCCAACTGCAGGGGAGGATTCAGAATACACCCAGGAAGGAGAGAATTGCGGCTGCTCTGGAGGCAATGGTAACCTCTGAATATCAGCGGCTAGGGAGGAAGCTGTGGACCTGGGGGGAGATAGCATGAGAGTTAATCAATTATGGGAGAAAGTATGGACCTGTTAGCCGATCATACCAGAAAGTTGAAACCAGAGCTGTGCAAGTGGCAGAACAAGGCAGCGGGCGGCTGCTATTCTCTGGGAGGCGCCCAGATCTGACTGAAAAGGAAAAGCCCCTAACCCAACAAGGATTATGGCAGTAGGGATTGCAAAAGGGTGTTCCCCAGGATTTGATGGATGGAATCCCAACTAAGAAGTTAGAGTTGCTTGTGCAGAGATGGTCCGGACAGAGAACTACTCCTAGGTCAAGTCTTAATGCCTTGCCAATGGTAAACACAGGGGAGGAATTAAAAGGGGACAAAAAAATGGTGGGAAACTAGATCCTCCGCTCCCGCAAGGTGAGGGGAGGGTGGAGGGTGGATGTTTATAAGACAACTCACCTGCAACGAAAAAGGGGATTTACTGATTACGGTGGCAGTAGGGCCAAAGGAAAGGCTTGTAACCTTTTCGATTGACACCGGAGCCCAAATCACAGCGCTAAGACAAATTGAAGTGGAACAGTGTGGTATCTCGATCCCATCCAAACACCTCATAGTTTTAAATGCCCTGGGTGAAACCCAAACCGTACCTATGACCCTGGTGACATTGTGGCTGCCAGGAGAAGGGTCCTGTTAACACTATGGCAGCAGTGGGGCCCTTCCAAATGAACCTCTTAGGTACAGATGTCCTGAAGGGTAAACAATGGCAGGATACACAGGGGAATTCGTGGTCTTTCGGTGTCCCCCAAGTTAGGCAGTTAACCAGAACCTTTGGTGCAGCAATGCATTTGCAGCAAGCAGCGCCTCCCCTCCCCGCTTCCCAACTAACCAAGGTAAAACCCTATCCGTTACCATTGGGAGCAAAAGAAGGTATTGCACCAGTACTGGAGGATTTGAAAAAACAAGGAGTTGTAGTCCCAGTGCAATCCCCCTTTAATTCCCCTGTGTGGCCGGTCCGGAAGCCAAACGGGAAGTGGAGATTGACAGTAGATTACCGGAGACTAAACAGCAATACTGGCCCACTGACAGCCGCAGTACCAAACATTGCCGAGTTAATAGCGGCTATTCAGGAACAATCCCACCCTGTCATGGCAACAATTGGTGTTAAAGATATGTTCTTTATGGTCCCTCTGCAACCTGAGGACTGGGAATGTTTCGCCTTCACCTGGGGGGGGCAGCAGTATACCTTTACTCATCTACCCCAGGGGTATAAGCACTCTCCTACATTGGCCCACCACACTCTAGCACAGGAACTTGAAACAGTCCCTATACAAGCAGGGGTAAGAATTTATCAATACATAGACGATGTGCTTGTGGGAGGGAGCCAAATAGAAGTTGGGGAGACACAGCAGAACATTATTGCCCATCTAGAAAGAATAGGGTTAACAATTCCGCCCAAAAAGATACAAGCCCCTTCAAGTGAGGTGAAATTTCTGGGAATCTGGTGGAGAGGGGAGATGACCTGTATTCCCCCAGATACTTTGTCCTCCCTTGATTTAATTAAAATGCCAGAATCAAAGAAAGAACTACAACATGCACTAGGATTACTCGTGTTCTGGAGAAAACACATCCCTGATTTTTCAATTATTGCTAGACCCCTATACGATTTATTGCGAAAAAGGACCCAATAGGAGTGGACCCCAGTCCATGATGAGGCATTACGACTGCTAGTGTTTGAGGCAAATGCCTACCAAGCCTTGGGGCCCATCCACCCAACAGATCCTATCCAAATTGAGTGGGGGTTTGCCCGGACCAGGCTCTCAATTCATTTATGGCAAAAAGGACCAGAGGGGCCCATGTGGCCTATTGGGTTTTACTCGCGCAGTTTTAAAGATGCAGGGAAAAGATACACAACGTGGGAGAAAGGCCTATTTGTAGTTAGTCTAGCTTTGAGAGAGACCGAACGAACCATTCGAAAGAAACTCATAATTCTTTGGGGTCCATTTATGGTGAGTAAAGCAGTCCTAGTGGGAACCCCACCCCCTGATGGGGTGGTTCAGAGAGCCTCTGTGCGAAAGTGGTATGCCCAAATAGAACATTATTGTGAAATTTTCTCTGTGTCCGAAGGAGTCACCAAGGTGTTAAACATACAAGATGAGGTAGACTTAGACCCCCCAGCTTCCCCCTGTAATACAGATAGCTCCCCCGTTTTCTGAACAAATGGACAATGTATGGTTCACAGATGCTTCATCAAAGTGGGAAGGAAAAGTCTGGAAATACCGAGCTGTAGCACTCCAATTAGGAATCAAGGAACAAATCATTACCAAAGGGGAGGGTAGCGCACAAGTGGGAGAACTGGTCGCAGTATGGAGCATGTTGCAACATGAAGCCCAAACCACTTCCCCCGTATATATTTATACTGACTCTTACGTAGTATTTAAAGGTTGCACAGAGTGGCTACCATTCTGGGAGCAAAATGGGTGGGAGGTTAACAGAATACTGATATGGCAGAAGGAAAAATGGCAGGACATCCTTGCAATTGCTAGATGTGGGGAATTTGCGGTGGCGTGGGTGGCCTCCCACCAACAAAGTGACACCCCAGCGAGCCGGTGGAACACTGAAGTGGACAAGTTAGCTCGGCTAGCTCCCCTACAAAACACCCAAATAAGGGAAAACTGGGAATATTTATTGGAATGGCTACATATAAAGCGAAAACATTCAGGGATTAATGATCTATTTAGTGAGGCACAGGCTTGAGGGTGACCAGTTACCAGAGAACAGTGCAAAACATGTATATCCTCTTGCGAACAATGTCATGTCCGCTTAGACAGACACCCCCTGGAAAATTACCCCCTGCACCTGAGAGACGGAAAGGGTTTATGGGAGGCCTAGCAGTTTGATTACATTGGGCTATTTCAAAAATCGTAAGGAAAATGTTACATGCTGGTGGGTGTCGAAATAGTATCTGGACTAGCACAGGCTACAGCATGCGCCAAGGCACCTGGGGAGAACACTGTAAAGGCCCTAAAGGAATGGTTTGGGACCTTCCCCAAGCCACAGTCATTTCAATCTGACAACGGTTCACACTTCACAGCCAAAATAGCTCAGGAATGGGAGACTCGGAAGGGAATTTCATGGGTGTTCCACACCCCGTACTATCCGTAAGCGAGTAGGATCATGGAAAGAACAAACAGGTTACTTAAACGATTCCTGAAACTGCACAAACCAGGATGGGCTGAGTGGGTGGGGGACACAGTGACCAGCATCAATAGCCGCTGGGGAACAAATGGATGCCCAAAGATTACCGCGTTTTGCCCACAAGCTCCGACAATTATTCCCACCTCACACAGCCCTGATCACCCTGACAATCCATCCCGCTCCCCCGGACAACCTGTTTTAGTTGAACTCCCCACTGTGAGAGCAGTACCGTTAGTATTAGACACCCCAATAAATAAATACACTTGAAGAGCAAAAGACGCTAGTGGGAAGGTCCATAAGATTCACACTAAATGGATTATTCCTTCTTTCTGACCCGAGGAGCGAGTTTGTTTCTGTTCTTGTTTTTTAGGACGGAGCAACTGACCCAGACGCATACCCCCCAGAAGAAGCTAAATGGACAACGGTTGCGGTTTAATCAGAATGCGTATGTTATTTTTGATTGTCCTGATTTAGGAATGTGTTTATGGAGGCAACGGGAGACCAATTCCTCTGCCTTCCCCCCAACCATATGATCCCTTTCAGGACAATGAATTTGTATTATTGGCCAAAGCAGTAAGCCAAACTTTTAACTTGAGTCATTGTTGAGTTAGTGGAGGACCTCTGGAGTTATCGAGTTGGCCGTGGACATCCACACCCCTCACCCCGGACCAGATCATAAGCAACTACAGTGAAACAACGAACGACACTTGGGGAGACAGTGAGACGTGGCCAATCCAGTTTCCAAATGTAGGGTGGTATTGTCTAAACTGTACTCAAGGGGGAGGTATCTACGTGGGGGAAAGTAAATGTCGATCATAGAATCGTTTAGGTTGGAAAAGACCTTTAAGATCATCTAGTCCAACCATTGACCCTACTCTATCAGGTCTGCCACTAAACCAAGTCTCTAAGCACCACATCTACACGACTTTTAAACACATCTACAGATGATGACTCAACCACCTCCCTGGGCAGCCTGTTCCAATGTTTGAGAACTCTTTCCATGAAAAATTTTTTCCTAATGTCCAGCCTAAACCTCCCCTGGCACAACTTGAACCCATTTCCTCTTGTCCTATCGCTAGGTACTTGGGAGAAGAGACCAGCTTCCATCTCACTACAACCTCCTTTCAGGTAGTTGTAGAGAGCAATAAGGTCTCCCCTTAGCCTTCTCTTTTCCAGACTAAACAATCCTAATTCCTTCAGCCACTCCTCATAAAACATGTTCTCCAGAGCCCTCACCAGCTTTGTTGCCCTTCTCTGGACACGCTCCAGCACCTCAATGTCCCTCCTAGACTGTGGTGCCCAAAACTGAACACAGTACTCAAGCTGCGGCCTCACCAGCGCTGAGTACAGGGACATGATCACTTCCCTCCTCCTGCTGGCCACACTATTCTTGATACAGGCCAAGATGCCATTGGCCTTCTTGGCTACCTGGGCACACTGCTGGCTCACGTTCAGCCAGCTGTCCATCAGGACCCTCACATCCTTTTCTGCCAGGCAGCTTTCCAGCCACTCCTCCCTAAGCCTGTAGCGTTGCCTGGGGTTGTTGTGACCCAAGTGCAGGACCCGGCACTTGGCCTTGTTAAGCCTCATGCAGTTGGCTTCAGCCCATCCATCCAGTCTGTCCAGATCTCTCTGCAGAGCCTTCCTACCCTCAAGCAGATCAACACTCACACTTAATTTGGTGTCATCTGCAAACTTACTGAGGGTGTGCTCAATCCCCTCCTCCAGATCATCAATAAAGATATTAAACAAGACTGGCCCCAAAACTGAGCCCTGAGGAATGCTGCTTGAGACCTGCCGCCAGCTGGATTTAACACCATTCACAACTCTCTGGGCTCAGCCATCCAGCCAGTTTTTAATCCAGCGAAGAGTACACCTGTCTAAGCCACGGGCTGCCAGTTTCTCTAGCAGAATTCTGTGGGAGACTGTGTCAAAGGCCTTACGAAAGACCAAGTAGACAACATCCACAGCTTTTCCTTCATCCACCAGGTGGGTCACCTGGTCGTAAAAGGAGATCAGGTTGGTCAAACAGGACCTGCCTTTCATGAACCCCTGCTGGCTGGGCCTGATCCCCTGGTTGTCCTTCACATGCTGCGTGAGTGCACTCAGGATGCTCCGTTCCATGATCTTTCCTGGCACTTAGGTCAGACTGACAGGCCTATAATTGCTTGGATCCTCCTTCCGGCCCTTCTTGTAGATGGGTGTTATGTTGGCAAGCCTCCAGTCATCTGGGACCTCCCCTGTTGACCAAGACCGCTGATAAATGATGGAGAGTGGCTTGGCTCCGTCAGCTCCCTCAGCACTCTAGGGTGGATCCCATCTGGGCCTGTAGACAGTTGGTGTAGCAGGTCACTAACTGCTTCCTCTTGGATTATGGGGGGTTTATTCTGTTCTTCATCCTTGTCTTCCAGCTCAGAGGGCTGAATACCCTGAGGATGACTGGTTTTACTATAAAAGACTGGGGCAAAGAAGGCATTAAGTACCTCAGCCTTCTCCTCATCCTTGTTGACAATCTTCCCCTCCGCCTCCAACAAGGGGTGGAGATTCTCCCTGGCTCTCTTTTTGTTGTTAATGTATTTGTAAAAACCATTTTTGTTATCTCTTACGACAGTGGCCAGATTAAGTTCTAGCTGTTCTTTTGCCTTTCTTATGTTTTTTCTGCGTGATCTAACTAGATGCCTATACTCTTCTTGCATTGCCAGCCCCTTCTTCCAAAGGTGGCAAACTCCCCTTTTTTTCCCCGAGTCCCAGCAAGAGGTCCCTGTTCAGCCAGGCCGGTTGTCTTCCCTGCCGGTTCATCTTACAACACATGGGGACAGCCTGCTCCTGTGCCTCTAAGACTTCCTTCTTGAAGAATGTCCAGCCTTCCTGGACCCCTTTGCCCTTCAGAACTGTCTCCCAAGGGACTCTCTTAACAAGTGTCCTGAACAGGCTGAAGTCTGCCTTCTGGAAGTCCATGGTAGTGGTTTTGCTGACCCCCTTCCTTTCTTCACCAAGAATCGAGAACTCTGTCATTTCATGGTCGCTAAGCCCAAGATGGCTTCTGACCACCACATCACCCACCAGATCTTGTCTATTTGTGAGCAGCAGGTCTAGCAAGGCACCTCACCTGGTAGGCTCACTTACCAGTTGTGTCAGGAAGTTATCTTCCACACACTCCAGGAATCGCCTAGACTGTTTCCTCTCTGCTGTGTTGTATTTCCAGCAGATGTCCGGTATGTTGAAGTCCCCCACTAGGACAAGGGCTGGGGACTGTGAGACTTCCATCAGCCGCTTGTAGAATGCTTCATCTATTGCTTCATCCTGATTGGGTGCTCTATAACAGACTCCCAAAGGGATATCTGCCTTGTTAGCCTTCCCACTCATCCTTACCCATAAGCACGTGATCTCGCCTTCACAGTCATTGAGCTTTATGCAATCAAAACACTCCCTAACATATAGAGCCACCCCACCACCTCTCTTTCCCTGCCTATCCTTTCTGAAGAGCTTATAGCCATCCATTGCAGCATTCCAGTCATAAGAGTCATCCCACCATGTTTCTGTGATAGCGACTATATCATAACTATCCTGCTTCACAATGGCTTCCAGCTCCTCCTGTTCGTTGCCCATGCTGTGTGCATTAGTGTAGATGCACTTGAGCTAGGCTATCTATTTCTCCCCCAATATTGGCGTGCTGCCCCTAGGCTCATCTCTAACGAGCTTGATTGTATCCCCTTCCCCCTTCATACCTAGCTTAAAGCCCTCTCAATGGGCCCTGCCATCTCATGAGCGAGGATCCTTTTCCCTCTTTGAGTCCGCTGAATTCCATCTGTCTCCAGCAGGCCCGGTGCCGTGTAAACCTCCCCATGATCAAAAAAACCAAAATTCCACCGGTGGCACCAGCCTCTGAGTCTTGTGTTTAAAAGGTGTGTTTTCCTGTTCCTCTCAGTGTCCTTCCCTGCCACCAAAGGGACACTCACTTGTTAGCTAGTTGATAAAGATAGGGATGTCCACATATGGATGTGGCTTAATGAAACCAGGCGCAATCGGAGATTTAAGGGATATTGGTCAAACCAGAATAAGACCTTATCTATCCAACGGTCATTCTTATAAGACAATTTGTGAGTGGAAAAATGATTCTGGCACTTGGTATTGCACCGGACAAACAAATAATCATGCAACCATGTTTTTTAGCCCTCTGAGCGACAGGGACACAACTTATTTTCAATTCCCAAAAGGAATTTCTGGGCCATTTGCTCATGGTGTTAAAGCTAAGAAAGAGCATTATTGGATCTGCAGACATACTGCATATAAACGTTTACCTGCAGGATGGTCAGTAATCTGTTACATAGGGATTATCCAGCCCTTATTTTTTCTTTTGCCAGAGACAGGTGGACCTCGGCTGGGAATAAAACTACATGACAGCCTTGGAGATAGGAGTCTTGCCTGTAAGACACGATCTATTGAGGTCAATCTGGGTGGGACACAAAAATGGGGAGACAATGAGTGGCCTCCTGAGCGAATAATTCAACATTACGGACCTGCAACCTGGAACTCTAATGAACCAATATCGGGGGCAAGGGAACCAATTTATAATTTAAATCGGATAATCAGACTACAAGCAGCTCTGGAAATTATCACCAGTAAGACTGCCAATGCAACAGCTCTTTTAACCCAGCAGGCCCAACAGATGCGCATGGCAGTCCTCCAACACTGCATGGTCCTAGATTACCTGGTAGCTGAAGAGGGAGGGGTGTGCGGGAAACTAAACATCTCCAACCTGCTATTTAGAAACAGATGATATAGGCGAAGTAGTCCTCCAACTAACCAAAGACATTAGAAAATTAGCCCAAACCTGGGACGGTTGGGATGGCAATTTGTGGTCCTGGTTACAGGGGGCGTCGTGGGTAAAACAGCTGCTATTGTATTTGTTATGCGCAGTTGTCACTTTAATGTTTGTGCCATGTGTAATCCCTTGTTTTATTCAATTAATCCGACATGTAGTACCTAACATGCAATTTATTCCTACTACCTCACCTGATGACACAAAACAAAACAAATGACACAAAATGGATCCGTGCCATTCACCAATTAGAGCCAACCACAATACCCATTGCCTAAACCCTTTCAAATTCCCAAATTGTCTAAGGGAAAGATTGAATATTAGTACCTATATCATACTTGCCAGTTATTTTATAGTTGTAACGGAAAACTACCTCATTGACTTGATTCTTCAAGTTCATTCTGTAAAGTTAGATGTTGTTAAACTTAAAAAAAAGGAGAAAAGGGAGAGAAATATATATATATGTAACAAAACGGGTTTGCATTGGACAACACCTCTGTTTGTTTGCTATTGAGCATTCTTCTATCATATCCCATGTTGTTCCTTCTTCCTGCAACTCCCCTTTGCCCCTATCCCTATTTCTGTCCCTATCCTCACTCCGTTCTCAGTCTTGCTCTCTCTTCTCTCCACCTTCTCTTTTTCTCTCCCCCACTACTAAGGAAACTGCAATGTCGAGCCACGGGGTGGTGTAGAAGACCGTTACTAAATGTAGTTTGTCTCAACATTGCCGTTGCACCCCCACTCCCCGACCTTAATATCCCGCCTCGGAAGACACCACCCTCACGGCCTGCAGAGAAATACCTCCGTGTGCTTGTGCAAGGGCCAGGGCGCGAAAAAGGCAGACGACGGCTCCTTGGGGAGACAGCACGTATAGCACAAACTACACGTACACAATCATGATCTGCGCATGAGCATGGGACCCCTATAAAAGGAGCACGTGTGCTCTAGTGAGGAGC
>VFFE01000401.1:130406-144611 GCA_008921705.1 Burhinus oedicnemus | reverse complement strand
GTCTGGGACTTCCCCAGCACCTGCTGGTGACGTGATTGTCATCCTGGGAGCTTGATACGGTTTTGTATATATTTCATTATTTTTCTTTTTATTATTTTATTATCAATATTTCATTAAAGTAGTTTAGATCCTTCTAAACTCTTAAGTCTCTTTTTCTCTCTCTCTCTTGCCTCCCGAGCGGAGCAGGAGAGAGAGAGCATCTGTCGTTCCACCGGATTAGGCCAATTTGGCCCAAACCACGACACTGCTCCTCACCAGCTAGCGTTCTCCCTGTGGAGCACACCAGCAGAGTGCCCAGACCCTCTCTTGCAGACAAGCCTGTCAGGTTTTATGCCTGGCTGATGACAGAAATACTCCATTGCTGCTAACAGGGAGCACAGCCAGTGACCAGGCTCACTGAAGAGGGGTTAGAGCATTTTTAGAGGGCGTCTGTAGCGAGCGCAGGTTAGCTGCAGCCCTACATGACTTGTGTTTGGGATGATGCTTTCAGCAATGGCATCTTATCTGGATGAAGAATAAGTCTGCAACCTCTGAGGGCTGCTCCTGAAAGAGGCTTGGGGAACCCCTATCTGCAAAGGGAGATGTTCTCCATGGCTGGCTTTGTAGAGGTGTGAAGGACCAGCTTTTGGCCCAGGCAGTGGCCTGCTCCTGACTGCTGCTCAGGTGCTGCTCCCCAGCAGCATCAATGTGCGGGAAAAGGGATGGGGGAAGGCTAGAAGGAGACCGTTGTGGTAGTAAAGCACTCAAAGGTCTGGATTAGCAGGAGAAACCCATGGGCAAAGGGAGCCATGGCGGATTGCAGACAAGGAAGATGGCAAGGAGGAGGGAGCGCAGGGTTGTGCATGACCATCTCTGCTCTGTGCATCTGTAATGATAGCGCTGGACGTGAGCGCAATACTAAAATCCTAGATCTGCACGTAATACTCCACTGGGGACAGATGTCCTCTCTTGTTTTGTACACTGTAAATGCAATATTGGTCCCAAACCAAAATGATTCCCCCCATCCAGCACTGTCCCCACTCCCATCAGCTGCAAATGGCACAGATGGCTGGAAAAAAAGAATAGCTATTTTTAAAAAACAAGAAAAACCCGAACCCTGTTATTTCTGCATTTTTTCTGTGTGAGGACACTTCCTTCCTTTCAGGAGAAATCAATCTACTACCAAAGTGTTAACCGCTTCCCAGCCATCTCCTCCATACAAGGTGAAGTTGTGCTGGTCCCTGGCAAACATCTTATCTCACTGCAGTCCCAGGCTGCTCCTCCTGGCCCTGTGGCTCATGAACCGCACCTTGTTCCCTGGAGAGAGGGACAGAGGAGGCTGGTGGCAGAGGCAAAGTCATGGCAAGCCTTCAGGAGGGCCGTGTGGGTTGCAGGAGATGCTGGACAGAGAAGGCTCAAGTCATGCAGCAGAGCAGGAGAGGGTGAAGGAGGTCAGCCTGGCTGTCTGCGCAGTTGGCTTCCCTGCAGATCAGGAGCGGGATGAGTCCTTGGCAGGGACAGCCTGCTAGCAGCTCGGAGGGGCTGGACAGGCTTGCCAGCAGATCACATCCTTGTGGGACTGCAGTGCGCTGGCAGGACATACCTCCTAGCAGTGCTAGGGACAGGCTGGCAATTACCTGATCCTGCGTGGGGACTCCTCACGTGTACTCTCTCAGGCTTTGAGACCCATCTTGTGATACTGAGGAGGAAGAGGGGATCCTCTTGTGATCTTAGAGCTGCGGGGAAGTGGATGCTCTCAGCCCTTGGGTCCCTCAGACTGCTTATGGCGGGGATGGGACCCCTCAGCACCCGAATGACAACTGGTTTGCTTCCGCGCAACTCTGGAGGTGATGCTGCTTGGTAAGCATAAGCTCTGATTGCTCTCCAGTGAGGCAGCAGTTTGCAATCCCTGGCCTGAGCGTTGTCCCCTTCCCTGTGCCCCAAGGCACCTGGTGGCAAGACTCTATGTGCAAGAGCCAGGCTGGCCCAGCTCTGCAGGGAATGTGCTCCTCCTGCACATCCTCCAGGCACCATTTCACAAGAAACTCCAGGAAAAGCCCCAAATACTTGGATTTTGTTGGTGGAAGAGCAGTTGGCAGAGGGGTACTGCCTACAGAGCTCCTCAGGCCTCATCCTGTCCTCAGGCTGGACACAGGGATCCCATGATGGCATAGACCTGAGTGGATGGAACCCAAACCCCCCAAGGGTCCACTGATGCCCAGAGGGAGCCAAGGGATGCTGAACAGGGGACAAATAGGGCAGAAGGGGTGGGAATGGAGAGTGCTGCAGGACCCTCCAGTATGGCCAACCCACTTGGGCCATGTGCAGCTCCCTTGGTGAGATGCCCATGTAAGGGGGAGCTACCTTACTAGGATCCTCCATGCAAGAGGAGCTACCATCTCAGGGGATCCTCCATCCAAGGAGGGATGCCTTAGTGGGATCTTCCACTGAAGAAGAGCTCCCTCAACAGGACTCTGTCCTGGCCCTCCTCAGGGTCCAGTTGCCCTTGGGGCAATGCCCTGGCTGAAGGGATGGTACCTCTGCCTGGCTGTCCCCCTCTTGAGAGGGTGCAGGAGATGGGAGAGGACAGGGAGCTTGGGAAGTGCAGCATGGGCGTGGGGACAGATGGGGATCAAGAGGGATCAAGCCAGGCTGAGGGGATCGGGAGGGCTGGGAGGAGCAGGGTTGGGGGGGGCTGTGTGATTTGAGCTGGGACTCAAGGCCACAGGGCAGAGCTGAGGGGGTCAAGAGCTGGACCAGCCAGAGGGCTGCGTGGGGGCTGGGGCGGGGACAGACCAAGGTGCACTCGGGGGCTTTGTGCGCACAGCCCGCACAACAGCTGCCGGCAGTATGGTTGGCTCCAAAGCTGGTGTTGACAGTCCTTCACTTTTATGGGAACTAAATTTACCCAGACACACGCAAAATCAAAAAAAAAAAAAAAAAAAAAAAAAAAAAAAAAAAAAAGAGGGAAAGAGTAAGATGGGGGGGTTGGAATTAAAATAAATTGCAGCAGCTCCAGCATCTGCTCCTTTGTGGTGCAGTCTGGGTTATGGAGAGGGGAGGAGAAGTCCCCAAAAGGGAGTAGCACTGGTGTTTACTGCAGCCCTGAAACATCACCCGTTTGCGAGCCGAGTGTGTTTTCACCGTGTTGCCTCAGGAATGCTTGACATCCAAGATGCCAAAAAAATGTACCCACTTGGTGGAAAATGAAAGCCCAACCATTTTCCATGGGTCGGTCAGTGGGCGTGTTTGCTAGCATATAGGGGCAATAATGCACTGCGTTGTTAAGGGAGAGGAGATCTCTTGGGAGCAAAGAAGCTCCAACAGGAGAAGGACATGATACTTGAATCTTTCACCTCCTTCCTTTTAAGATGCCCTAGAACTTTTGCTTAAAAGTTTGGTTAATTTTTTATTTCTTTTCTCTTCCCTCCCATCCCCCCAAGCCAGTGGCATGTGCTGTGGTGATGGTGTTTTCCTTTGCTTGGTTTCTTGTATTTGGATGCCTTGTCTCCTCCAAGTGCCTCCAAGGCAGCAGACCTGAAGCATAGGCACAAGGTGGGACTGTCTGTTCAGTTGGCCACAAATATTTCCATGTTGAGCTTCCAAGGTGGTTCTTCTAAAGGCAGAGATGCTCTGGAAGATGGTCCTGGTGCCATGTGGGCACATCTACCAATGCTGTGAGTTCAAAGAGCAAGAGCCGTGCACCCCCAGCGTTGCACACTCATGTCCTCATTGGCAAGCATCGCAGCGCACGCATGCCCTGCCTGTATTCCCAAGACATGCACAGCCCAGCCAGTACCGAGAGTGTCTCTTTGTCCAGGGTGACTTGGACGCTGGCAAATCGTGGCGGGTCCAGTGCCGGAGAGGGTCCTGCACGAGCATCCCTCCTCCTTGCTCCAGGAGCCCACTGCAGCATTGTGTTGCCTCTCTGCAACAACACAGGCCAGGCCCAGACTTCCATTCAGAAAATGAAAAAACATCCTTATTTTTAAATATCACCACCACTTTCATGGACATTTAACACTGTAAACAAACTTTGCAGCCACGGTTTACAGAAAGCCCGCTTGTCAGCAGGGTTTGTCTGCCGGCCCCACCGGCAGCTGCAGATGCATGCTGTTCCCCAAGCTCTTTGATTAAACTGGTGCCCAAACAGAGGAAGGGAGGAAAAGGTTTTGATGGTTTCGTGTGCGGCTGGAGCCGAAGAAAACCAGCGCGAGTGGGCACAGTTTTCAGAAGTTCAGGAGATCTCTATTTTTAACTGCCTGCTGTCTGATTTTTCCAGATGACAAGTCCGCCGCTGTTTCTAAAAATTGAATTCCTCTCGGGTGTTTTTGGTTTGATCCTTAATTTTTTAATTAAAAGGAAGATGCTGAAAACAATTAGTCACTTTTTAAAAGTTGTAGCCAACAGTTTCTTTTGCTTCATTCAGCTGTGATGTGACTGGGGCCAGAAGTTATGCTCTGGGTGGAGGTGGGAAACCAGGGTGGCTGGCACTGATTTGGCACTTAGTGGGTGTGTGAAATGAGTGAAAATTATACCAATCAGGGAGTTATTCTCTGAGGAGTAAGTGCAGCCTCTGAGATGAACTCTGAAGTCAATCAGAAATGCTCCCAGTCCCACCAGGGCTGGACTGGGCTGGGGATGTGGCTTGCGATGCTGCAGCCTGTGCCAAAGGCTGTGCATGTTTGAAGTGCAAGGATGGGAGCTCTTCCACTCCAGCGGTTACTGTTCCTGCTCCATGCACTCATCTTGCCCACACGAGTGGCTGCTTGCAGCTCTTCTGCCCAGCTTTCCTGCACAACACAGCTCATCTCACTTGTTTGTGGCACTGAGAGGTTTGGCCTGGGCTGTCCCTTGGAGCTTGCATGTGTTTTACTTCTTGCAGTAGCCGGCTGGAAGGAGCCTGGTGACTCCAGTAATGCCACCAGTTGGCTGAAGCAAGAGCAAGATGGATATGGTACAGGGTGACGGGTGCTTCATGCTCCCTCTTTTGTGGATGGGAACCATTGTTGTGCACAGCCAAGGAGAAAATCTGATGGCAAATCCAGTTGCTGGTACATATCATCTGTAGCATTTAAATAAGCCTGTATCTTTTCTGCTACACAAGGAGCTGAAGGCTCGTCACGCAGTGGGCTCGGTTGCAGCGGTGGTATTGCCAGCACGTGTGCTGGTGCTTTCCCATTGAAGCCCCAGCTCCTGAAGTCATGTGATGTGGCAAGGGTTTCCATTTTCACTAGGTAATCTCCCAGGCCTCCCAGTTGTGGCAAAAAAGCCATCAGGAAAGAAATGTGAAGAACACAAACGTGTTTAATTACCTACTGTAATCAGAGTTCTGGTTCTGGGTGGCTGAGCGAATCCCTTTCACCACCACATGCAAACCCGGAGCGACTCCTCAAAACCCAGCAGGGCGGGTGTGGTTAACATGGGGGTTCATGAACATCCCTCTGGCCACAGAAAGGCTGGGCTGCTTTCACAGCCCATGAGAAGGCTGCTCTGTTGCTTGAGCTAGGGGAGGGTTCACATGCGAACCCAGCTGTGGTGGGCGTAAGAAACCAATACCCTTTGCATCCCGGGAGCACAGCAGATGCTCATGGGCTCCAGCCCTCCCATCCAGCTGCCGCAGGCATCCACCCACCCCTCCGTTCAGTGCTGCCCTGGCCCCTTTCACACACACCCGTCACCCGAGTGCTGGGAGGTACAGGCAGCTCAGAGGCAGCAGGCACACTCCTTCACAGGACTTCAAAGCGGGCTCCTTTGTGTGCGTGCATGTTTGTTCCCCTCCCCTTGGTACGGCTGCTCTGATCGATGTGACATTACCTAGAGACGATGAGGGGGGACCAGACCCTGCCATTGTCCCCAGGCTGGGAGGCGATGTCCGTCTCCTAGGAGGTAGGAGCTGTGGCTCACAGGCATGCTTTCATCTCCCTGACCTGCCCCGCTGGCAAGAGGGCTCTTCCCAAGGCACCGGCCTGGGGAGAGGTGTCCCCACTGCACAGAAGGGACATAAGTGAGAGACAGACATACTCACAATGTTTAAAGACATCATTAAATGCCCCCACCCTGGAAGCCTGCACTTGCCAGCTACATCCATCTGTTGCTTTTCATTAAAGAGAGCCTGCTCCTTTCAGAGGTGTGCATGTGTGTGCGTGCAAGTGTGTGTGTACTCAGCCCCTCCTTGGCACCCTCCATCTCTGCGCCCAAGGAGAAGGAGGGTAGGAGGCAGCCCACAGCCTCCTGCTTGCTAGGAGCTGCTGGGTCAGGGCTGGGAGCCATCCCAGGCACGTGGTGGCGGGGATGTGGGAGCCTCCAAGTTACCCAAGAGTGGCAGGGAGGAGGTGGTAGTCCTGCTTGGATCCCACAGAAAGCAGACCAGCGTCTTCCCCATTTCTTTCTTCAAGGGTCAAAATTTTGTAGATGGTCTTTTTTTAACTTTATAGGGGCAGGGGGCCTGTGGCCCACCTTAGGCAGTGGCCAGGGACCCTCAGACTTTCCTGGGCTGTAGCAGGAAAGCTACTCCCTTCCTGCATGTCATGGAGGTAATCCCCCAGATTAGCTGATGGGGTGAGTTCCCCTCACCTTCCACCTTTAGGGAGGCAGGTGGAGGGGTGGGTCTGGGAGAGGACTTCCTCTTTCAAAAGCTGGCTAGAAGGAAGGAGCAAGCAGCTGCCTGCCTCACGGGCAGGAGGAGAGGATACAGACATGATGCATCTGCCTTGGCCACAGCCAAGCAGGCTGCAAGCCACGATGAAGGAGGCAAAGTGCCATTTCAATGCCTGGTCCTTGCCTTGGCTGCCCATCACAGACAGCTCTCTGGGAAAAGCATACGCCACCGAGCTGACCAGGATGGCTGGTCTACCCTATCATCTCCCAGTTGAAAGGAGAGATGCCAACACCCCCATGCAGTGCCTGGCTACCCCCAGGGGTGTATTGGGGTAGAGGCAGGGCATTCAGTGACAGCAACCAGTCCCAGTTTTGGGCAAAGTGGGTGAGGTGGTGGAGCTGGGCTCCCTGGTGCCCCCACAGGCTCCCATCTGGGTCCAGACTGCTGCATTGGTGCAGGCCCCCTGCAAAGATCAAATACAGCTGAACAGAAGCAGGTAGGTGACTTCTATCTGCCAGCAGCAGCCAAGCAGGCAGGGACCCTACTGCATTGTCACACCCCTTTGCCTCTTATTCTGTGCTCCAGGGCCACCAGCCCAGTGAGAGGGACAACACCAGCAGGGAAACGAGGGGTCCCCCCCATTTCTGGACCTCGGGAACTCTGCACAGCACATTCCTGGCCCTACAGCAGGAGACACCCCTATGCCCACACCGTCTGATACAATTTTGGAAGGAGTCTCAAGGAGGACATTTGTCACCTAGGCTGGGGCCAGGCACAAGCTTTGTGCTGACTTGTGCTGTCTGCCTCCAGGCGATGCTGGGTAGTGAAGCGACCCCACTGACAGGGGGATGAATGCCTTTCTTGTGCCCATTGAGGCCCTGTTAGCTTTGGGGCTGCTCTGCAGAGGGGACCATCCCCTAGAACCGGCATCCTGACATAGCAGGGTCAGAGGGCGTGGCCCTAGCAGTGTCGCAGGACAGTGACCCCATCCACCTAGAGCAAGCAACAGGACAGGTGGGTTGGGTTCAGGTCTGGGGGAAGTGCCCAATATACTGTCAATAGCATGGGTGCATGCGAGGAGGTAGATGGAAAGGTGGAGAGGAAGGGACAGTGGTTTGAAATCTCAAATGCAAAGGGATTCCTGTTCCTGCCATGGTTATCTGGGACCATCCTTTAAAAGCTGATGCCACTGCTGTTACCCTTCCTTATTTCCCATGCCAAGAGCACCATTGACTTCGCACAGCATCCTAACTGTGGCCAGGAAGATAAGGTCTGGGCTTTGACAGTCTGTAAGTCAAAGATCCTCTTGATACTAGCCATAAACACATGATGCTCTTAACATGATAGGCTTAATGATAATGATTGAGAAGGCCATCTTCTGTGAGCATAAAGGCCTGAGCTGAGGACATCACTTCACTCTTCCACCCCATGGTCTCTCTCAGAAACTCATGTCAAGGACAGGCAGCAGCTGAAAGTAGGTGGGTGCAAGGCATGGCAGGACTGTTCAGGCTCACACCAGAAGTCGGAAGCTCTTCACCATCAGCCGGAAATTTTTCCATGTCATACCGACAGGAGATCTAGCAAGCCTTGCCACGTGGGCAGCCTCTCCAGGAGGGCTTTATAAAGTGGCCCCATTTTGCAGTGACTTGGAGCAGTCTAGGTTTTCCCTCACCTGCTGAAGTGGTTTACCTCCAGAACCATGTAGGGAGAAGCTCTGGCCAAGTGCCCACATCCCCTGTATTCCCCTGTGTCCTACAGCCCTATAGCCAGAGTATCTCAGTGCTGTGCTCTGCCTGATGCATGATGATGTGTAATGGTGGAAACAGTGGTGAGATGCCCATGTTGAGCAGGACTCTCCCCGGGCTGGACAGGGCTTTCCCAGGCAGAGACAAGTCCAGAGGAGGCCACAAAGATGATCAGAGGGCTGGAGCACCTCTCCTGTGAAGACAGACTGACACAGTTGGGGTTGTTCATCCTGGAGAACAGAAGGCTCCAGGGAAACCTTAGAGCCCTTTCCAGTACCTAAAGGGGCTACAGGAAAGACGGGGAGGGACTCCTGATTAGGGGGTGGAGTGATAGGACGAGGGGGAACAGTTTTAAACTGACAGAGGGTAAATTTAGATTAGATATTAGGAAGAAATTCTTTACTGTGAGGGTGGTGAGACACTGGCCCAGGTTGCCAAGAGAAGCTGTGGCTGCCCCATCCCTGGAGGTGTTCAAGGCCAGGTTGGAGGGGGCTTTGAGCAACCTGGTCTAGTGGGAGGTGTCCCTGCCCATGGCAGGGGGGTTGGAATTGATGATCTTTAAGGTCCCTTCCAACTCTAACCATTCTATGATTTTATGATTCTATCTGCATCTTGCACAAGGCTAAGGCTTCAGAGTCTGTCTCTTCTTGGAGGCATGAGGCAACTCTGCCTGGCAGTAGGAAGAACATCAGGAAGACAAATTGCTCAGGGACTGGGCTTGCATCACTCTTCAGTTCTGCAGATGATGCCCAGAACTGGTGTCACTGGGAGGCACTAGGAGGGAAAGAGTCTCTTGCATGATCCAAAGAGACCAAGGTCTGGAGAGCTACAGCGAGGTCTCCAACTGTGACAATGTGTGCAGCTCAGCTCCAGGATGGGGCCAACATGCAGGGAGGGTTTTTATCTAGATCTGAACTTCGCAATCCAACACTAGCATGTCATACTGCCTGGGCCATACCTGCCTGGAAGAGGAGCACAAAAATGCCCATTGCTTGCCTCTTCTGCCTCCATGGTAGAGTGCTGCTCAGTGCTACATGTGCAGAAGGAGAGGGGCAGTGTGGCAGGAGCTAAATTGCTCCTCTAGCCAGTCTCTCCCGCTCCGTGCATGCAGCCCTAGCAAGCTCAGGTTGCCCCATAGTGAGTGGTACACAGTTTGGGGGCTCTCTGATCTTCGTTATTGCACCCTGGGTCTGCCTTCCTGGACCACCATGATGCACTCCAACTTCACACCTACATGTCGAGCTGGGGCTGTCCCCACACCCACCAGCTTGTGAGGGGGTGGCCAGACCCCCAGCTGAGCTTGTGTCTCACTGAGGCATTTTGCACCTTCTCCCCACTCAGCCAGCCCCTGGGGTGCAGTGGGGACCCATCCACACTAGAGAGCAGAGAGCTCTTGGAATAGAGTTGTCATGGCCAGTCCTGCATTTACAGACCAAGAAAAAGTCAATATCTACACTATTTGCTCTTGGGATTAACTGGTAGGGAAAGCTCTTCTTGGAAAGGACTGGACTTAATTATCAGCACATCGTTAACTAGCAAGCTATCTTCTAAGCTGGGAAGCTCTGAGCTGATGCCATCAGTCACTTCTAACGAGGTGGGCTGTAGTTTACCTGGAAGATTTACAGTTTCTGATGGGCAGTGCAATTCTCTGTGGCGTGAAGGAATTGAGCAATTGCTGCTATGTATTGTCATCTGCATCTGGCAAGAAAAAGAGAACCAGTGCCTGAATGTTGTGCTGGAGAGGCTGCTGCACATGCGGAGTGGAGAAGGTGGTCATCTGGCCATAGTGTGCATAGCCAGAGGACACTTAGATGAACATCTCATGTCCAACCTAGCACTCAAAAGAGTGGGACGTGTGAACATTATTCTATCGTGGTGGCCTCAGCTTGTATGCTGCACATTTCAGCTGGGGCTGCACGGACCAGCAGTGAGCCCATGTGTGTTGTCATCTTCTGAAGGTATTGCAGGACGGTCTCAGCTTTGAACCATTGCCCTGAGGTCTGCTGCTGCCCTCTCACCTGCCTCCCCCTGGTTCTGCTCTGTCCTGACATGCATGGGATGAGGTCTGCTCCCAGATCCAAGCGCCTGGGACTGAGCCAAGCAGCTCCCATGCATGCTGGACAACCGAGCTCCGTGTTGGGCTGGCTGAGAACAGACACTTTTTACGAGTCACTTAGAAGAAGGAAACATGGTATGAAATATAAGTCCATCCCAGAAGGAAACATTTGGTTAGGAAGGTGTAGGAAGACGTGCTTCAGTGATGCAAATACAAGAGGAAGCCTGGGCGAGATGGCTTAGGGTTGGACTCTGCTGATAAAGGCATATGGGAAAGCTGCCAGCCTGATTTCCCATAGCCGCAGCAAGCAACAGACTTTGAAGATCCAGTCTGGAGCAGGGCAAACATAAGCCTCGCAGGCCTGGATGAGCTTGCCTGAGTCAGCATGAGCAAGCCCAGTGTTTGTAGGTCACTGGACTCCAGAGCAGCAGCAGGTGATGCAAAATGATACTGCGGGACCATAAGCTCTTCCCAGCTGGCCAGCCAAGCTAGGGTAAAACCAGATCTCCCATGATGTACCAGCACACCTGGGCAACTGGCACAGCTATTTGATGTTACAAAGAGTCCAAAATAATGAGCTTCATCCTTATGAGTTTGTCCAGAGCAATTGGTGTTTCTGACACAGCTCCTGTGATGAAATTACAGTGAATGGCTGATTTGTGGGGATTTTAATTTTCTTTTTTTCAAGCCAAGAGAACCTAAGAGAGACTCAGGCGCTGGGGAACACCTCAGCTCCCCAGGACCCTGACACCCTGGCTCCTTGAGCCAGTGGGGGTTCGCAGCATTCACTGCCACTGGGACATGTGCTGGGATCTGTCATTCGCTTCCTTCTGTGCAGCGGGAGGATGTTAGTGGGGCAGGGATTGGGAAAGGCCTCATGTTTTGCTTGGCTTGAAGGAGGAACCCTTGCAGTGAGGAAAATAGGGGCAGTAAAAATGACTGCTTGGGTAGAGAGGAGGCGCACTGGCCAAGGAGCTGATGTCAAGGTGCCAGGGGCTGTGGGAGTCTTCCCCCAGCTTGGCTGGTCTTTGCTGGAGGAGGAGACGGGCAGTGGTCCTGCAGAGCCCAGGAGACCATGCTGGCAGCACCCGAGCTGCTGTCCTTGGAGGTGATGATGTCTCTGGGTTGTGATTCCCAGTAGGTTCTGGAGCCCTGGCCCTGCCTGCAGCAGCATGCTCCTCTCCTCCCCTCCTCTCCTCTCCTCTCCTCTCCATCTGGTCTCTCCTGGGCTTCTGTTTTGGCCCCCTCTGCCTTTCCCAGTTGGCCCCGGCCCCTCGTCCTGCCCTCCCGGGACCGGGGCTGTGGGGGCAGCGGCAGGCAGTGAGGTGGGGGTTAACTGCGGCGCAGCCCTAATGCAATCCAGCGCCTCTATCTAGAGCTCTGGTATTACTGGCTGCGGTTACCATACTAAATTGTATCTGCGCTTCAGGAAAAAAAAAAAAATTAAAATAAATATCCCATGCTGTCTCTAGAACTGGCTTTAAAAAGGATTACACATCAATACCCAACCACCCTGCTCACCCCCACCCTCCGCCACCATTGTTCTTTTTAAGGCGCTCCTCTCACTTTGATGATGATCACTGGCAGAGTTTCAAAACGATGTATTATAAAATCTTCAAAAAAAAAAAAAATCTAGTTGCCATAACGTAATGCAGATTTTTGTCACCGCTCCACAGCTTCTGCTTTCAATTTCCAGTGAGGGGGAGAGACTCAGTCGCAGTCAGATGGAGACCAGCTCGCATCCCCACTCCCTGGGCCCCCAGGCAAAATCCCTGGAATTTGTTCCTTACTGTTTGAAAGTAAAGCTGAGGGAGGAGAGTGCAGAGGGGAGAGAGGGGAGAAAAAAGGAGGTGCCAGTCCCCGGGTAGATGGGCACAAACCCAAGCTGTGGCCCAGGTGGAAGTGGCCATGCATCTCTGGAGCTCACCATGAGCTCAGCACACCTAAGCAGGGATGGGAAAACTCACAGAGGAGCGGTTTTTCATGGAGAGGTTGGGGTTATCACCCTGAAAGATTTTGAGCAGTGATGTGGGGCATCAGCCTGGCTTTAGGCTTTTGATGTAGCCTGTCTGTCTGTCTGCCCTGCCTTGAACCAAACATCTGACCAAGGCACTGCATTTTGCTCCCATTGGGCACCTGCTGCTGGGAGCAGCCCAGCATCAGCTCAGCTGCAGCCCTCCAGTTGGGGGACTGGGAGATATCCAAAGGCTGGGAAAGCTGCAGGCAGGACACGCTGGGGGGGCATCCAGTGGGACTGGACTTCACAGTCGATACTTCTGCCCTCAAACACCCTTGTCTTGAGCTGGGTGCCAGGGCTCTGGCCAGCTGCTAGAGCCCTAGCCTGTCCCATTGCCACTGCGCCTGCTCGTGTAGCCTGTGCATCGCCGAGCTGCACGCAGGTGACAGGGGCCAGAGCAATCTCTACCAGGTAAAGCTCCATCTCTGACAGCTGAATTGAACTGTTTGCCACATATCTCATGGGCTGTTATCCTGCCCAGCGCTGCTGTCACAAGCCAAGCAGTCTGCTGCTGGGATCAATGTGAAGAGCAAGCCAGGTACTCCAGTGCTTGGCACTGTGATATTAATTGCCCAGTTTACTCTCCATCTGCTGTCTCAGAAGAAGGTTTTGCAGCTGCAGAGGTTTGGGACAGTGCTGGGATAGTATTGCTGAGCATAAAAAGACCTGGGACACTTCTGAAAGTGCAGTGACACTGGGGCTATAACCCACTCACCACAGTCTTCCCCTCAGAGCTTGAAAATCAGGTGGGCTTTCCCCAGGCTTGCAGCCCAAGTATGAGGTTGCTGCACGCTGTCACTGCTGTGGTGGGAGGGACAGTATGCAGCTCTCCAAGTGAGGCATGTCTCAAATTTTTGGAGAAAAAGAGCTGTTTCTGAATAGTTGAGAAGCTTCCAGGATTCCTATCACAGTACTATGAGAGCAGGGCTCACTCTGAACCAGGCAGACAAGGTCAGCCCTTGTCACAGAGCAAAGGGACCTAGTGGGGTCCATGGCTTGGGTGCACCCTCTGCCATAGCCAGGGTAGGTTTGGAGTCAGTCCATCAGGAGCTTCTTGGGCTACAGAAGTTTCCTGGGCACCAAAAGCAACGTACTGCTTCTGCGACTTTTATTTCCCTTGTGGCACCCTGTACCTGAATGGACTGCACCTGGTAAATGGGAAACCCCCTGAAGTTTAAGGGTGTCCTGAGGGACCCTCACTCCTCTTGCCTCCAGAACAGACGTCACTGGACTTGGCGCTTCCCAAGTGGGAACTGCATGCAGTAACTGGAAAAATCGAGCAGACTAGGGAGAATGGGGGAATATTTTGTATTCGCTCTTGGAGAACATCCATGAGTTTTTGCAAAGGCTTTTGTTTTGGAAGGGTTAACCATCTTCCACTGAGAAACGGTGACCCAAACTGTAGCGTGTGAATGCAGATACAAGTAATCTCCAAGCCCAATATCTTCATATCTTCCACAGATTTTACAGGGTACAATGGCACTGCTGGGTCTCAGTGCTTGTGAACATCTTCAGTGTAGGAGTACTTGGTCATCCCATAACTGATTAAGCTATGGATAGTTGGTAGGCAGCTGAACACATTTAAAAACAAAATGACCCCTCCATCCATTGCAGGTGTCAAGCAAGTCCTGACTGGAGCTGTCACTGCTCCTCGTGGACCTCTATGGTTGCCACCTCTTGGCTGGTGACTGAAATCTCCAAATGATAGTTATCTGGAAGGTCAGTCTGCACTCTTGTTTCCTGGGTCCCTACCAAGGACCATTGAAAACTGTCCAGCCTGGCCATAGCTGCTCTTCGCCCCCCCCCC
>VFFE01000401.1:115130-130386 GCA_008921705.1 Burhinus oedicnemus | reverse complement strand
CCCCCCCCCCCCCCCCCCCAGTGCTCCTCCATTCCTCAGTCCCCTGCGTGTCCTCCAGCTTGCCCTCTCCCCAGTGCTGATCTTGTGGGTGGGTGCAAAGAGTATGGCTCAGAGGTGAGTTGGTGGAAAACATGAGCTTCATGGTGCTACTTCTTAGACCCATCCTCGCTGCCTGATCCTAAAAGGGAGCATTTTTCAGAGAGTTATGGGCCTGTGCAAACAGGACTTTATAAGGCAGCATCACTAATATGGAGCGTAACCTTCCTACCCACAAATATCCTGATACCCTTTCTGGTGTGAGTTTGGCTTTGCAAGGCAAGTCAATCTGATCAGGAAAATCCTAGGGAGAAAACAAACAAGGA
Source organism: Burhinus oedicnemus (assembly GCA_008921705.1). Lineage (NCBI taxonomy): Eukaryota > Metazoa > Chordata > Aves > Charadriiformes > Burhinidae > Burhinus > Burhinus oedicnemus. The sequence continues at coordinate 130,024 of VFFE01000401.1, read as the reverse complement.
GCCCCGGGAGAAGGCTGGAAGTCACTTTCCTGAATTAGAGCAGATGTTGTTTAGTAGACAGATGCCACAGATGTGCCTTGGCCAGCTGATCCATAAGGATGTGGCAGCCTGGCCATGGGGCAGAGCGGGCTTTGTCCCCACGCTCCTGGCTGTCCCAGCCCCTCTTCAGCCCCTCTTCCCTCAGCAGCTACTGGGACAGGATTCAGGAGCATCAAGGAGATGGGGAGCTCTCCGTGTCACCCTCTGTCACCCCTCCTTCCCCCTCCCCAGGCCATAAGATGGCATTTCAGGGTCAGCTGCTTTTGTCCTGGTACTGGTGCCAAAGGTTGTGGAAAACCCTTTTCCCTGACTTTCCCTGCTCCTCCCAGCCCCGATGTTTGCAGCTCCACGCAGGGGGGAGAGGCCAAAGCCCCAGGGAAAGGACTCCTTTTTAAAAAATTTTATTTCCCTTCCACTACTCAGCACTGCTGCAGCCGTGTCTGTCCTGTCCCGTCCGTGTCCGTCCGTCCCCCCCGCCCCCGATAATGAGCTGTTGTCTTGTGCAGCATTGAGAGCTAAGTAAGCATGAAAAATTGGAACAATAAAGAAGTAGTTCTGGGACAGCAAAGCTCCTTGTTTGACAAGGCTAATTCCACACCCCCCAGCCTCATTTTCTTTCAGCCACCTTCCCCCTCCTCGCTCCTCCTTTATTAAATGAACTGGCTTTTATTGGGGTGGAAGCTGGGTTTCCTTTTCCCCTCTCACCTCCCCCTCTGTTCACATGTAATTTGGAGAGTTAATCTCCTCAGGCAGGAAATGTTGTTTCTTTCACTCTTTTTTTCTGTCCCTTTCCATTTGGCTCTTTTAATTGGGGCCCAGACCAAGGAAATGGCCACACCATGGAGCCCAAGCAGGAAGAGGGCCGTTTCTGTTGAGGGGCCCTGAGCATCCCTTCCCACTGCCCCGGCTCGCGTGCTCCCCTTCGGCAGATGCACCCTTTGGCCAGGGATGGGGGTACCCAGCTCCCCTTGGCCAGCTGGACACCCCAGCTGGCCTGGGGAAAGCTGGGCTGGAGATGTTGATTGGCATTTCTGCTTCTTTTCTGAATTCCTCTGCCTGCTTCAGGTCAAGTCACCCAAAGATTTCAAGACGTAACATCACCCAGGGCCATCTCCTCCAGCTCTCTGGCAGTATGAAGGCACTCGGCTGCCAATATTTTCTGTGGAATTTCTTTGAAAGACATGACGTCATAAAACCTCATGGAATTTTTCCAGATTTTTCTTGATGCTTTTCCCCCAGTTTCTTTTAAAGAAAATAATTCAGTTTTAATGAAAAATAAAGAGCTGGGTTTCTCCCCCCACCCTCTATCTGTCTTGTCTCTTTAGGCTGAAGGAGATTTACAGCAGGCCCTCTTGCTGCCTGTGAGTATGTGGGGCACATGGCCCAGTGTGGACATTACCTTGGGTGGTGCTGGTGAATATAACTTGTAGTACAAGAAACCGTGATTGATAGTACTATGAGACCCGATTGCTCAACACTCACTAGATGAGGGCTTCCTTCAGAAAAGATGCTTAAAATTGCAATCCGTGCTTCACTTAATGGCAAGGCAAGACCACATTGAGCTTTTTTTTAATAGACAATCCCAGGAAGCTACTGGAAACTCATGGAGAAACCCTTCCTAGAGAAAAGCTGGGCAGGAATAGGCACTTGAATCCTGCAGCAGCCTCTGAAGATGCTGGCTTGGTGCGCACCAGCGTGTGACGGGAAGCATGAGGAGGCTTGAAAGGCTTGTGATGGGAACAGCCGTTGGAGCCTGGTCTGCTGCTCAGAGCGCAGTCCTGCTTCCACTGTGCCCTTTGGATGGTGAGGTGCACTGAGGACAAGGCTCCGGGACACGCTTTGCACCTCCTGCACCAGCCCTTGGCTGCTTCCAGCTCCTCCTGAGACCCACCCAGGGGGAATGAAGCATGGCTGCTGGGCAGGGCTGGGGGAAGCCGGTCAGCCACCACTGGGCTGGGAAGCTCTGGAGACTCCGATCTCCTCCTAACCACAGTTTGGCCAGAATGTTCACAGCTTTCTGGCAGCCAAAAGCTTTTGGATCCCTCTTTGGCACGGTTCATCACTCCCAACAGGGCAGTGATTCCTGCTGGGAGGCTAATTACTGTTGAATTAATTCATCCCTCTATAGATAACCTTGGGAGGAGGGCATGGGCTGGGGCTGTACATTCATCACCTGCCATCGCCCACGGGACTCGACACCAGGGCAGATAGCATCGGTGTCCTGCATCAGCAGGGATACAGAGGACCCTGTCTGCACTCTCTGGCTTCAGGAGCTACCTGGGAAGGCGAGGCTTGGCAGGCAGCATGCAGTCCTGCTACAGGAGAGACATCACCCTGCTGCAACATGCACCGTGCATGGGCTGATGGCCACAGGGTGCCCTGCGTAAATACTTGCTGAGAAAGATGGGCTGCTGAGTGTGCCATGCATGGCAGAGGAGACTGGGCTCTGAGAAAAGCAGCTGGATTTTAGGACTAGATAACCAGATCCTTGGCATGAATTGCTGCTGTGCTGGAGAGATCAAATCTTTGCTTGTCCATACTGGGTGAGTGTCCAGCCTGTGGAGTGGGAGGCCAGGTGACTGAGGACAGGGATACCTGGAATGGGGATATCCTCACTCGGATGTGAACCCAGACATTTCTGGCAGGAGCTAGAGGGAGGGAAGAGAGATGTCACTGCAGGCAGAAGTAGCTGTGACCCACAGGCTATCTGACATCTCCTCTCTCACCTGTTTGGGGACACTCTTAGTCCAGTGAGAACCTCAGTCTCCAGGAAGCTCAGCTGCCACAGAGTGCAGGAACCAAGGGGACAGGCTTTTCTGGAAGAATTTTTTTTGGCAGTGTGGGAAATCCTGCTCCTTTCCATGCCCTGTGCTCTGCATGGGGACTCGGGAGCAGTCCCCAGACCTTGCCTGATGCTGGCTGTGGAGCATGCACAGACTGTTCATGGGTCAGGGCTCACTGACCCAGCCTCAGGGCTGCACGGGAAGCTGGCTTTGCAGAGACAGGTTGATCTGTGCATGTAGAGAATGAAGGGCCAGATCCTGCCTGCAGTGACACTCATGTAATTCCTTGCACAGATGCTGAGGAGTGCTACGCCTCTCTTTGTGCACCTCAATGTCATCTGGGAGGATGTGGTTTCTTTTATTTAAAGCAAAGCAAATTTAACCCCAGCAGCATCCCCTTGGGCTAGCCAAGACACCTGGCTCCGCTTCCAGTGCAGCCTCATCCTCCAGCAGCCCTTCACCTCCGCTTCCCCAAAGCTTGACCACTTGGAGCCAGGTAAGACTGCTTGTGCTGGACTCGGTTTGTGCTGCAGAAGGCAGGGAAAGGCAGCATGCCCTGCTCGGGGCCACCTGTGCTGGGGAGGGTGAGCAGGAGCCTCCCCGGAGCAGGGGCAGGGCAGGGCTGGACTGGACAGGCAGCCCTGCTCCCTCCATAGTATTGCAGCATCACATGGAGCTGAACCCTGGGTTGTATGATCCAGGCACAAGTGGGAAGCTGAGCTCGTCGGGCCTGTCCCCAGCTGCCTTGGGAGGCTGCTCGTGGCTCAAGGCTCGTACTGGGAACAGGCAGCACTGGGGTCACAGGACAGGGACAGAGGGGCTGTCTAGGGGCTCACCAGGATAAGATGATGCTAGTGGGAACAAGTAAGGCCTTTTGATGCTACCCATGTGTGGTAGGGGAGGGTGATGGGGATCAAAAACCTGTGGCAGAAGCTTCTCCCCTCAGAGCCTGGCCGAGATGGAGCTAGCTCCATGTGGGGACAGTGCTGCTTATCAGAAGCTGCAGCATGCGTGGCTGAGCATCACTGCCGCCGGGGACCCCAGGGCCTTTCCCTCCTTCGTGAGGGACATGGGATGATGTGTCTCGCCCAGCTCGCCTGCCCCAGAGGACAGGAGGAAAGGGTTAACCCGCTTCCCCGGTCCTCAGCTCTTGCAGAAGATGATGCCATGCTCTCCAGCTCACCATCGCCTGCCGCCTTCCCCCTCCCTCCTGCTGCCCGTCAGAGTTCTGAATAGGGAAATAGTTTTGCCTGCGTTTAGACCTCTTAATTAGCTATTCTTTTTGCTGGGCTGGGGAAGAGGAGGGGGGAGACGAGACCCTCCTGCACCCCTAGCTGAGCCCTGGCCCTGCTCCTGGAGCAGCACAAAGGAGCCCAGCAGGCAGAGCCATCGGAGGGCGCTGGGGACGCCAGGATCTGTCAAAGTTTGTTTCCCACCTTCCAGAGCCAGCCTTTTCTGTCCCAGCCAGGAGACAGCCTGCCTTAATTGGGCTGAAAATCTAATCATTTGTACCTCCGGGCCTGGGAAGGGGGCAGGGGCGGGTGTGCAGAGCCCGGAGCGGGGCAGGGCGGCCAGGCGAGGACTGGAAGGATGCAGGCAGTCGGAGGAGGGACAGGAGGGAGGGCGAGGGGGAAGCATGTAATGGGGAAAGGCAGGATGGAGATGAGGCAGGAGAGGGGTGACCAGAGTCCCAGAAAGTGCATAGGCTTAGGGAGGAGCTGAGAGGACAGAATTTTTTTTTTTTTAAGAAGTTAAAAGTCATTCCTTTGAAAAGAAAAAAAAAAAACAAAACATCACCAAAAGCGAGCCACTGAAGGGTGGAAGGGAAAGAGAGCAGCAAAACACACATTAGCCACATCTGCTCTGGTAAATCAACCAAGGCTGCCCTTGTGGTCCTCACGTGTCCCACCAACACCCAGAGCCTGAGACGCTCCTCCACTGTGGGTGTCGCGTGTGCGTGGCCCCACTCCCATCTCAGCATCTGCTTTCTTGTTATGTCTTTGGCACTACTCTCCTGCCCCTTGGGTTCTGAAAATTTACCTGTGCCACCTCAAAACAACATGTGCAAGCCTTGCCTAAAAGAGAAAAGAAGGGAAAACTATTCCCAGGAAGGGTCATACGGCTCTTGCCATTGCTTACGTTTGCGGGGCAATAACTGTTCCAGCAGTTATTGCTTCCCACTTTGTTTCAGCTGAGGGTTTTCCAAAGCTCAGGCTGCCCATGATGTCAGGGTAGGGTAGGTCATGCCAGCCAGCGTGCTAAGCTGTGTTCAGCTCAGTCTCCATGGCTTTGCCACCCACCTGGTATGGGCAAGCCAGGTTTGCAGAGCGAGGGCCAGCCCAAGGTCTCTTGCATCCTGCCAGTGCTGCTCCTCTGCTCACACCACTTACACCCTCCCTGCTTTAAACACCTTTACACAGTGGCTAGAGGTCTCCCCATATTCAGACTGGCTGTTTTCAGGCAGTGTCATAGGGGCAGCAGCAGAGGACAAACCTGCGTCTTGCAGGCCATCCAATTGCTCGTGTCTTGTAGCACAGTTTCTTCAGAACTGGATGTTTTCACCAATACTCTCAAACTACACTTCTCTAACTTCCCTCTGTTTAACTTGGGAACACTTTGTGTCTCCAAAATGACGCCCACAAACCAGGGTTCTGCGTGTACACGGTCCCTCACCTGGGTTTTATATAAAGAAACAGTATTCTCCCCACAGTTCCTTCAACAGCTCCTCCAAGTTTTGGGCCTTATTCCTCAAGACAGTGTCTTATTCATTTCTCATCTTCTTTTCCTGAAGATCTATGAAAAAAACAAAAACAAACCCCAAAGTCAAAGTTTTTACCATAATTTTTTTCCTTCTCCTTCCACAAAGGATCCAGACCTTTGTGCTCATGCAAGTGAAGGCAAAGAAAATGTCCTGGAGAGGAGGTTGCCCCATCCCGTGCACCAGCCTGCCCACACACGTGGCACCGTGGCCAACCCAGCAGCAGGATGGCAGCTGGGCAAACTGGTTTGAGCCATGAGCACCACTCTCCTTTAGTCACAAGCAGCAAAGTTCAGTCAGCACAGCGCCTGCTCCCACACTCCCTGCCTGGCATCCTAAACCAGACCAAAGACACAATAACAAGTGCCAGACTAGAGGGTGCAACTAGATAAGCAGGAGAGATGGAGGCATCAGAGTAACCCCACACTGTGCAGCGATGGATATGCTGCCAAGGCATTACTGTCTGACACAGTGTGGAACTAAATTGTGGACTCCTTGCCAGGGCATGCTGTAGAGATACAGAGTAAAAAGGGTCAAGAGCGAAGACTCCAGCCAAAGGAACCCAGGGTAGAGAGAGACTCCTGAAACTGAGCCCACAATGGGCCAGTGGATGTGAAAAACCTCCAGGGTGTAGGAAGCAAGACATAGCACCAGGGAAGCAGAGGGATGACAGAGCCTGGAGAAAGCTCCGGGGTGTGCAGGGATTGAGCCCCAAGGGGATGGAGGCAGGTGGCAGTGTGACCAGGGGCACATGGTGCGGTGCGAGGTGGCTGCCCACTGCCATGACTGCCGCCCCACCATTAGCTCCATGGCATAGCTGGATTGACTGCCCTGGGAGTCTGCCAAGCTGTGCAATGGTCTCAGCCCAGTCACTGACAGAGCACCAGGCATCAGTTCTGCACCAGGAGCATCACAGAGCGGTTGGTAAGATGCCTGCAGAGCCAGACATATTATTGCTGGGAGTTGGGAAGAGCAGAAGCTCAGCAGTACCACTCCTGGCAGGGCAGGGAGGGAAGGCAAGCCAGGGCTTGGTGCCCATCTATCCCAGGAGGTCCTCAGTGTGTAAGGAAGGGACAAGCCCAAAGATTCATGGGCTTGTGAACGGGTCCAGACACAGAGGACCAGGAACTGTTAACCTTGCAGCAGCAGCATCTCTGGGTGGTCATGTGTGATGAGGAGGGGTTTGAGCCCTGGTTTCAGAGGGTTGGCTTGGGAGAGGCTGCTCGGAGTGCAAGGTTATGCAGGAGAGCACACAGCTGGGACAGGGCAGGGTGCCAGGGTCCCCAGAACTCCTACTGCTCTGCACGGCACCATCCTTTACACAAGGCATCTGTGAATGCAGCTTTACAGAGCAGCAGGGTGGGCTGCAGCGGGTCCCAGGTCAGCTGAGGTAGCTCTATCCCAGCCAGTGACGATGACAAATTGCAGGCAGATAGAGGCAGGCAATCTGCCCTTGTGATACCCTTCCATTTTCTAGCAATTGATGCCTTAGCGACTTTCTGAGCCAGGAGCAGTATGCATACAATCCCATGTAATAGCCACCATGGAGTCTGTCCTCCTTGAATTTGTCTAATCTCATTTCAAAGCTGTGTGTATTTTAGGCCTGCGCGGCATCCTGTGGTGATGAGGTCCACAATTTAATCACACGTTGCGTAGGATAGTAATGCCTTTGGTCTGTGTGGAACTCAGGGCCGGCTTGTTTCATTCATAACTTCTCCCTGTAACCTCAGCTTCCTGATGCCAGTGGAAATTAGTCAGCAAAATGCTGGGGCTCCCATGACTGGTGTCCTTTTAGCTGGAGGAGTCTTTGGAGGCATGCAGCCAGGGCTGACCTTGGTGGAAAGTACGGGGAGTTTAAGGCAAGTAGGATGTCCATGCCCAGCGGGAATGGACGAGCTGGGATGGGTGATGGTCCTCGCCAGCCTGCTGCAGCAGGAGACCCGTACGGGACCAAGGAGAGCAACCTTAAGTGGTTTGTGGGCACTGGGGTTCCTCAGGCATCTCATGTGACCGGTTGGAGGTACAAAGCCTGGGGCAAGGAGTTGGTGGGTGTATGACATTGGAATGAGGTCATGAAGCAAAGAAGGGTAACAAGAAGAGACATGGAAGGTCTGCGGTGGTGCTGGAGCCTGCACCAGAGCTGAGCAGAGCTGCAGTGGGGGAAACCTGGAGCATCTGCTGCCGTGTTGCCCCAGAGTGAGGCTGCCTTGAAGAGTGCAGCAATGGGGACCCTCAAGGGTTGATTAACACTGATGTAGATGCTCCTCTTTAACATTGCTACCTGGTATATCTAATTTTAACCTCTTGTGAGTACAGGAGGCATGCCCACATATGAAAAGTACTGCTTGAATAACCAGCATCCAAATCTTTCCAGCCAAGCTGAAGAGTTACAAAACAGGACAGACAAGATGATGAGCTACAGGATAAGATACTTGATTTTAGTAGATTATCCTATTCAGTATGTCCACAAAGCCTGGTTCCAGCAAGGCTCCAGCACGGCCAGTCTCCAGCTAAGTCCCAGTCAGTGCTACATACCTCCTGGCACAGGGGCAAGAACCAGGTTTATGTTCTCTCTTATTTGTACTATTATTGCTTCTGGCTTTGTGCAGGAGCCAATAGTGCAAGAACACAGCAGGAGCCGTGGTGGTGACCAGGAGGTGATGGGACAAAGACTGTGGACGTCTGAAGGCACTGAGAAGCACAACTGTAAGTTGAGTTGGATAATTCAACTTGACTTGAATAATGAGGAATGTCCTTTGGCCCAGAAGGCCAATAAATCACTCGCTCACTGGGCAAAAACTGCCGATCCCCTGCTGCGACCTGGAGCAGCTTCAGGTCTTGGCTTCACATCAGCGTGGAGGGAAGGGCAGGATGCTCCTGTGCAGCAAGTGCTGCCTTCCTTACCCTTCTCCAGCCAGGAACTCATGCCCTCTCTGTCTGCGCCACCCTGCCTGCAGATGCCAGCCCTGCCGGCACAAGCCCCTAGATGCAGCATGCTGTAAGTGGTCACCTCCTCGAACCCCTTCCTCACTTTTGCTCTCCAAATCACGCATTCCTCGCAGGCAGCCAGGTGCTGGAGCATGAAGATCTGATGGCACTAAATGAAATTTTTTAGATTAATAGTTTATTGCTTTTTTCAGAGCAATCAAGACTTGTCCTGAATTTAGATCAAATTAAGCCAACAGTTTCCTCTGGAGAAAAAGATAAGTCTGGAAAAGTTTCATTCAGACATCGAAAAATGAAATAATTCCTATAATGCCCAGTTGGTGAAGTGGAGCTGGGCGCCACATGCAGATGCCGAGGCAAAGCCCAGTTACCAGCGTGCAGGTGCAGTTGTCCCTCCCCAGTGTACTCCCAGCCTCTTGCAACCGGTGCTTGTGTTCCCTCTCCTGTGGCACGTGTCCTGGCCCCCACAACACGCTGCAGCAGCCGGCTCCATGGGCAGGGCCCGCACGGTAGTCACCTCCGCTGCTCTCTGAAACATGGGGTGCAGAGGAAACCCTGCCTGCTGAGGAACGTGGGCAGGAACTGGCAGGGCTGGGGCTTCCTCTCCTCCTCTGGCCACCGCACATGCAGGCGCTACCCTCTCGGCCTGCTGGCATCTGTCTCCAGACGAGACCCCTGGTTCAGAGGGCTCTGAGGGTGATGATCCAAGGCTTTTGGTTTCTTTATCAGTTTTTGATGAAGAAATCACTGTTTCTTCTGGTGGAGCCCATAGGCCACGACGGGCCCAGCCTGGATGGCATGAACAGGAAGGATGTCTTACCTGGGAGGAAAGGCACTGAAGAGCCCATCCTCGCATTGGAGCAGACATTTCACAGCTCTCCCCAGCTCGATATTATTCCTTCCCTCTGCTGCTTCTTTACTGCTGCCCTCTGAAAGCTCCATCAGCACAAAGGCCGCGTCAAAGTGTCAGCTGTACCAGGAGCGTTTCTGTCACTCCCATTGTGGTCCCCTCTGGGGCTGATAAAAGACCCACAAGCTTCTGGATGCGCATCCTAGTTGCGCAGCATCTTTTGCAAACATTTGCATGAGGTGAGCAAGAGCGAAACGAGCAGCAGCTCTTTGCATCCATGAAGGGCTGCGTGGGACAGGAGGGAGAGCAGGAGCCAGGCTCAGCTCCGCCGCTCGTGCATTTGAACTCCTTTGCCACTAACTTTCCACAATGACTGACAGAGACTGATGGTGTCTTTGCCTGTGTGTAATCTTAGAGCTGGCTGGATTTGGGAATCTCTTTCACTGCTTTAAAAAAATAAGCAAGTGACTAGACTGAAGGGTTCCGATTAACCAGGAAAATCTGGGCTAAATGCAAACGCCTTCTCAGGTTCTCAGCCCCATGAACTGTGTTGTGCATCCCAGGGGAGGGCAGTGAAACCCAGCTCAGGCTGCAGCAAAGAGGCACAGCCTGAGCCCCAGGTAGGGCCAAATCCTGACCACACCACAGCCATGGGAAACAGGTCCTGAATGCAGAGCCGGAGCTCCCTTCCAAGCCATCTAGGGCTGGAGAGGGCTTTGGATGATGAGCACTTCCTAGGCACTGGGATGTGCTGCTGGTCCTGCAAGCCCTCCCTTGCCTGGTCCTGCCTGCCCTCCATGGGCTGTGCTCCGGGATGCTCATTCCCTCCGCTCCACAACAGCTGCCTTCCTCCTGGGCTTTGCACTCCTCAGGGTCTGAAGGGAGAGTTACAACTGGTCAGAGATGATGGTACTACATGGAATTATTATTCACAGACAGGCTTTTTCAAACAGGAACTTAGGGAAGTTGCCCGCTAGACTGTGCATGAAGTGTTCCAGGGTGAAAAGAAATCTTTTCCATGAGGAGAATCACCCGAACACCAGCATCCCTGCTCTGCCCCTCCTGGCTTTGGGAGGGGCTCCCTCATGGCAGGAGGCGGCTCAGTGCTGATCACCCTCAGGGGCTAAGCTGAGCCCAGCCCCTGAGTTCCCTGGGCTTTAAAGACAAAAGGAATTTGTCCCTCCAGCAGCGGCGCGGATCCGACTCTGCTCGCATTGTTGGGCAGGAGGTATGGATCAGAGGGAGAGGTGGGTGGGAGAGCTCCACAGCAAAACTGTCTAACTCTGGGTAAGCACAAGGCCACATGCTGACATAGGATCCCATTTTCCATCCTGTGTCAGCCCCTGCCTCCTGCTGCCTTCCATTAGCTTCTCTTGGGCAGGAACCCATGTCACTGCAGTGTTTCATGTCCCTCCTGGAGCTACATGAAACAGGAGGAAGCAAACCCATGGACCTTCTCTGTGACTGACCCTTACCCCTTGTTGTACAGGAGAAGTACCAGGCTTTGGCAGTATTAAACCTTGCACACATGTTCGTTCTGGCCTCCACAGACCTTGGCTTAGTGGGTGATGGGCCCAGCTCCTCAAGACACCGCGGTTCCCTAACTCCTGGTGGTTTAAGCTGTCTGACCCTCCTAGCCCTGCTCTCCTCTGATGCCCATGCCTAGCTAGGGGTGAGCAGTGCTAGCAGGAAGACATGCCTCTTCTTGGGGGACTCTCTGGGATGTAGCTCCTCAAAGCTGGTGAGCAGGTTGGAGTGGCTCCCTAAGAAAGACCCAGCAAGGCTTTGCTGGTGCGTGAGCTTAGAGCAAGGTGCTCTGAGACCCCACAGTGTGCACGAGCTGCCTGCTGTGTCAGCTGGCAAGAGAGTCCCATGGGCATGGCAGCATCACAGTATGGTCATGGGAGCAAGTCTCTGCCTCCTGAGGCCACCTGCTGGGATTTTTTCACTTGAAGGTGAAAAAATCAAAGAAGATGAAACATCCTTGAAGATGAAAAAAACAAGCAGATGAACAAGAACAAGAACATGAAAAAAATTCATCCATGCACCTTTGCCTTCAGTACTGCTCCCATGACACAGCCCTTCTGCCAGTGGAGGATGGTGTGTGCTTGGGGTGCTAGGCTGGGGAGAAGAGCTGGGCTACAGATGCAGTGTGGCAGGTCACCCAGGTCCCTTGGAGCCTCAGCATGGAGGTGTCCTGGGGTAGCAGTAAATTAGCTGGCGCAGCAGCAATTCAATCTCTGTGGAGCTGAGTGCAGGTGACTGAACCGCTCAGGTACTCCCTGTGCACCCTCGGGAGGGGACAGCAGCCAGCACTGAGCCCTGTCCTGGCTGCCACCTGAGCTGGAGCTCCCTTGGGTGCCTCCATCACACATCAGTTACAGGCACAACTCAGTGTCCCTGGTAGCATTATCACTGTGGCACTCCCTTTGGCCTCAAGCTTACCATGGCAGGACATGGGCTTGCACCTGGGCGAGAGCCTGGAGCACATTGGCTTGGGGAGGGGGCCCAAGGGAAGGCTGGGACTGCCGGGACCCGACTTGCCAGGGCCATACAGGAAGGAGAACTTGAGCCAGCACTTAGGGTGAGCTAGAAGATGCAGCACAAGGAAAGTGCTGTGTCCTCCAGTAGCGTGTGGTGGGAGATGGAAGTTTGCAAGACGAGACACATGGGGAGTGGGCTGGGGATGAGCTGTAAGTGGATTTTTGGTATGACTGCAGCTGGAGGAAATCACTTGTAGCTGGGTTGGGGAACGGCTGGGTGCATTGTGCAGGGCTGCAGCTTGTCCTGTTCATCTGCATGACAAGAATTCCCGTCAGTGGCTGCCAGGTCTCCCTGCATTTCAGAGTGGCACAGGGCAAAAGGCAGGGCTTGTCAGAGCAGAAAGGAAGGGGTAGCAAATTTGGCAAAATCTTGTGTCACCAGGTTGGCCTGGAGCTGGTCATTTGGGTTTGGTTTACACTGGCAGCAATGCGTTCTCCCTGGAGAGTGGCTCAGGAGTCCCCAGGCCAGAGCTGCTTCCTGGTGTGGCCACCCTTAGTGGTGGGCCATGTCCCCAAGGCATGCTCTAGCCCTTTTTTTTGGAACATTTTAAAAAAATAGCTGTCCTGAGCAGTTCTCTCTGCCTTGAACAAGTGTTGACAGCGACTGCCACGTACAACATGACGTGGCAGCATTGCTCTGTGTCAACACATGTGGTGACAGATGTATGCCAAGTGGGTAGAAATCTCAGAGCTCTGTGTTGTTGTTTTTTAATATTGGCGGGTGTCCAGGGATCATTCCTGGTCTCTCTGCTGAGGAGCATTCCTCTGGGTCCCCTGGGAGAGGAGAGCTCACCCTGGCAAGTTTTCAAGGACTCCATCCTGACATCCCGGCTTCTGCCAAGCCCCTGGGCTGTGCAGTGGGTGCTTTGGACTGGAGGGGGGTCAGGAAGATCAAACTGCTCCACTGGGGACTTTTCTTCTGCAAATTCCCTCACTGGAGGGTGAGATCTCCTGCCCATGAGTGCTGAGCCAAGACAACTGATGCACGTGAATATTTACAGGGCGAATGACAACAAAACTGCTGCTGGTTGCAGTGAAACAACCCTCCTTCTCCCTTCCTGCAATGTCAACACCTGCCCAGAAGGAGCTGTGCAGAGGACACCAGCCTAGTCAATATGGTCCATCAGGTGGGCAAGTGTTACAGTCACTATGAATGGATTGAGAGCAACTAAACCTTTTTTGCTCAGTGCAACCTTCTCCACCATCCTGGGCATCACCTGTCCCAGTTGTCTAGGCTGTAGACCACAGCAAATTGGATGTAAGCAACCCCAGGCTGTAACTGAAGATGGAGAAAACCCCCCCCTTGGACTTCTTCACACGTAATGGCAATAGTGTATGTTTTCTGAAGCATTTAGGACATCTGGCACTACTGGAAATGTACCAGGATTGGGGCAGACTGTTAACTGGAACTGGTAGAGCAATTGCTGGGCTCTCAGGGACAGCAGAGAAACGGGGGGCTGGAGTCAGTGGTATCAGGTGTGGGAGACCAAGGGGCTGCAGCCAGCACATAGAGCAGGCATCCACAGTGCAAACGTTGAAGGACAAACTCCAGGCAGCTGATGGGCACTGTCAGGTACAGCTGCAGAGAAACCAGGGGGATACAGGGCCAGGCGTATGGCAGGAAATCAGTTAGGACCATAAATGGGTGAGGCAGCGAGGGACAGGGCACAACACCGTGGTGCCAAGAGGAAGAAAGTCATGAGGAGCTTGAAAAGCAGAAAAATACCTCATGATAAGGACAAAAAAGGATGCCAGGAAGCTCAGAATAGCAAAAGCACCCTACTTGGTATAGAGAAAATTTATTTCTGAGGCACAAGTAATCCCCTCCCTGGAGCTTCAGGGGTGTTTTTACTTTCCCATCAGCTCTTTGGCACATCTGAACTTGGTGTGGGGTAAGTGTCGGGGCAGCACTGAGCTCCCAGGAGCATGGCTACAAGGTCTCATCGGGGTGCTATTAGCTCGGCTTCTCAGAGGAGACCTTTCCCAGATGCTCCTCCACGGCCTCACTGGGGAAGGGCAGCACTGGGCAGCCGAGGGGGTTTTGCTGGGGCCGGTGGCCCGTGGCTGTGGAGGAGGGAGCTGGGGGGGACAGGGCAGGTTCCAGGCCTGCACAGATTTAAGTCCCTAAAGCAGAAGGTGGCTGGGGCCACCTTTCTTCCCATCCCATTCCTCTTCCCATCCCATTCCTCTTCCCATCCCATTCCTGATGAGATGGGAAGAGAAACCTGTTAGCTGGTGAATAACTTCATTAACATCAGGACTACTGAACTGCTTAAAGAAATTAGCAGATCTATGATGAAAATGAGAAATGCTGTGTGTGTTTTTCTGTCCCCGTGTCCCATTTGTTTGACCCTTACGGTGACATTTTTGCCCCAGGGGAATCCAGCTGACTAGGGACACCTGAGTCCTGCCCCTGAGCTCTGCTGTGCAGAGATGTGTGCCGAGTCGCTGTGCGGGCTTTGCCGTCTCCCTCGCCTTCACCAGGTTTTGGGGCCAGCCAGCCATTCTCAGCCTCTGAATTCCTCCTGCTTGCAGCAGACCGCAGGGAACCGGCGAGCCTGTGAGCTGCTGCAGCAGCCTGCGCTGTGGAGCCCTGCCAACCACTTGCCATGGCATACTTTGGGAACTGCTCCTTTAGGCACACTGACGAGACCAGGGTAATGTATTTCTACTGGAAAATAAACATATCTCTAATGAAAACCTGATGTACTATCATTTAATCCTTTTTTTTTGTTTTGTTCCTTAAGTGAAAATTAGGGCTTTTGTCTTGTCAGACCCAAGCCTTCCCCCATACATGCCATGCCAGCCCATCAGCATTATTTCTCAAGCATAAAGAGAGCCTGGAAAACTTAAGCAAATAGAAAGCAACGAAACAACCCAAAAGAGACAAAGGACATTTAGCTGGGAGTTGGGTCTTCTCTTCTCTTCTCCTTTCCCTTCCCTTCCCTTCCCTTCCCTTCCCTTCCCTTCCCTTC
>VFFE01000401.1:88107-111954 GCA_008921705.1 Burhinus oedicnemus | reverse complement strand
ACCGAGCCCAACCGAGCCCCTCCAGGCTGGGCTGCACCGCGCCAAGCCGGCAGCAGAGCAGGGCGCGGAGCGGGCGAGGCGCGGAACCGCGGCTGGATGCGCTGAGCGGGGCCGGGCCGGGCCGATCGGGCCCCCGGAGCAGCGGCAGCAGCGGCAGCATGGGTCGCCGGATTTGCTGAGCGGCGGCCGAGCCCGCCCCTGCCGAGGAGCTGCGCGGAGTGGCGGCCGACGCCAGGGACCGCGCCGGCAGCCTCGCCGGTGCCGGGGACCAGCCCCCTCCACCCCACCCCAACTCTCCCCCCGCCAACGCCGAGGATGCCCCGGGCGGCCGCGGGCCGCCCCAGCCGCTCGCCATGAGGAGGAGTCCGACCGGGCCGCGGGCGCTGCCGGCGCCGCCCGCCGCCGCCGCCTGAGCCCCGCTCCCCGGCGGTGCCCGCGCAGGGGCCGCCCGAGCGGGCCGCGGCGCCGTGACCCACCTCCCCGCCCCCTCGCCCGGCTCGCCCGGCTATAAAGGAGGGTTTTATTCTCGGGCTCCGGTCTCACGCCAAACTCTGTCACACCGTCTAGACAAGCTGTCGTGGGGGCTCGGCCCAGCTGTCACCATGGCGATGGAGACGAGTCCGCTGTGAATTTTGGGGGGGAGCGAGCGAGAGCGGCGGCGGAGGAGGAGGAGGAAGGCTCGGCCGCCGCCGTGCCCTGCCCTGCCGCCGCCCGCGGGGGAGGCACGGACCCCCCGACGCTCTCGGCCGCGGCTGGAGCCGGCCCGGCGGGGAGCCCCGGGGAGCCAGCGGCCGCGGGCGCGGAGCGAGCCTCAGATGCGTCTGTCACACAACCCCGGCCGAGCTATTTAAAGTAACGGGCCTCGCCGGACTTTTGTCTCTGCCTATTTATGAGTCCCCAGGAGCTGACAGGCGCCGCCGGGCAGCGCTAGGAGCCGAGCCCGCAGCGCCGAGCCGGGGCCGGCGGGGGCCCGCCCGGAGCATGACGGCGATCCGGGCGCTCCTGCTCTGCTCCTGCCTGGGGCTGCTGCGAATGGGGGGCGGGCAGCCCTTTCTGCGGCTGCGACCCTCGCCCAGTGACAACCTGCCCGTCAAAGACATCGTGGAGCACCCGGATCCCGAGTACGACCCCAAGGAGCAGGACCTGGACGAGAGGACTCTGAGGAAGAAGCTGGGCAGCCATTTCGACCCCGGTTTCATGGCCGTGGCCGTGCCGGGGCCGGCCAACGCCTCGGGCGCCGAGGCGGCGGCGGCGGCGGGGCGGGGGCGCGCGGCGCTGCCCGCCGAGCTGCGGCGGCTGGAGCTGGGGCCGCCCCAGGGACCGCGCCTCAGGGTGGGCAAGAAGGCGCGGAGGAAGGTGCTCCAGTGGCTCTGGGCGTACACCTACTGCCCCGTCCTCTACACCTGGAAGGACCTGGGCGTCCGCTTCTGGCCCCGCTACATCAAGGAGGGCAACTGCTTCGCCGAGAAGTCCTGCTCGCTGCCCGAGGGCATGTTCTGCAAGCCCGTTAAGTCGGTCACCAAGACCTTCCTGCGCTGGCACTGCCAGGGCTGGTCCAGCCAGAAGTACTGCACCTGGATCCCCGTGCAGTACCCGCTCATCTCCGAGTGCAAGTGCTCCTGCTAGCCGTCCTCGGCCCCTTGCACTGCCGCCTTCTGTCGTTTGGATCATTTTTGGGGTTGTTTTCTTTTGGGTTTTTTTTTGTTTGTTTGGTTTGGTTTGGGTTTTTTTTCCCACTCCCCCACGCCCCCCCAGCGCGGGGTGGGGGGTGGGGAGGAACTGGGGTTGGTGTTTTTTCGTTTTTTTTTTTTTTGACTTATTTTAATGTTATTTTATTTGAAAGGGGAAAAGCGAACCCAGGAACTGCAGGGCAGGCCAAAGGCATAGTAAAGCACTACAATCAGATGTCTATTTTTATACATATATAGCCTTCTAACAAAAGGAAAATAAAAAAACTAAAAAGGAAAAAAAAAGAAAAAAAAAGAAAAAATTACCAGCCATGTAAATACAGAGATTTTAAAGGAAAGGGGGGGGGAAATCGCAGCTGTTTTTTTATTATTATTATAATTATTGTTATTATTATTATTATTATAAAGACATAGGACCACATTTTAAACCCATCCCCACAGAACCTGAGCACTTCCCTGCTGAAGGGAAGGGCAGAAATTTCCTGTACAGATGATTTTATGAAAAAGGAAAGGGGGGGGGTGTAAAAAAAAGAAAAGAAAGAACGGCAGCATCCCCAAAGATGGTTGTATCTCTGTGCTGTATTTTTTTTTGTGTGTCTTCTTCAGACCTTGTCACTGATGTTTGAACTAATTTGCCAAGCTCTCTAGGGTTTTTTTTAAGTGTATAACGATTAATTAAGGAGGAAATTTTAAAGAAAAGTACAAATCTATGAAAGAGTGGAATCGTTTTGTTGTGTGGGAATACATATAGTCATGTAGAGATGTTAAAGGAAATTTTCTGTGTACAGTTTATTTATTTTTAACATTTGTGTATAGGAAAAAAAGCTAGAGATTATGCCAGAAGCTATTGGAAATGTTTACTTGAATATTCCTTTAAAAACATATCAATGTAAATATGAGCTATCACTGATCAAAACATTTTTAGCAATAAACTCTATCTTTGAAGAAAAACCCCATGCTGCACCCCAGCTCCTTGGGAGACCAGCAGAGACTTGAATTCTTACTCACAGCAGGTGATGAGTAAAGGCCTTTGGCTGGGTCATGCTGGTGTAAACTGTAAGAAGTGCCAAGGTTGGTAGACCTCTGGTTTACGCCTCTCCGGAATTCTGCTCTGGGTTTGCTTTGTGTATATAACCTGTTGGGGAGAAAAAAAAAAAAAAGATGGGAGAGAATTGGTTCATAACGCATAAAAGAGCTGCGATGTCCCAGGCAGGAGGTGTCATCTGAAGTCCTTGGGAGATTCCTGCTTCGTGTCACCTGTCTCAGACTCCTACATGCTCTGTGGCTCTTGGATTCGGCTCTCCTGCTGGCAGAGGAAGCGGTCGAGGTTACCACCCCGGCCATCAAAGCGCCTGACACAGCTTGGCAGCCTCGTGTGTGTCAGAACAAATGTTTTTTCTCGGCTGCCACCACTAGCACAGGAGGGAACGATGGAGACGAGCCCTGTGCCCAGCCCTGCTGCCATGACGGAGCCCTGGGGCTGCCATCTCTGCTTGGTGCATGCTTGGGTCAGGACGAAGCACTGATCCTGCGATGGTGCTGCGTGCCCTCAGCTTGCTGCCCACTTGTGTCAGGGCTGGTGGGACCCCCAGCTTTCCTGCTCGAGCTCATGGAGCCAGGGCAAGGGGGAGACAGGATGGCTCTGCATGGGCAGGCTGCCGGCAGCCCGGCTGGCTGGGGAGGAGCCCAGCACTGGTGAGTGGGGGCACTGGCAGTGCAAGCCCGTTCCCAACGGAGATCTGTCTTTCTGTCTGTCTGTCATAGGGCTTGGAGTGGGGCCCTGACAGACTGCCAGGCCGTCCCCCTGCGTGCTCCGCGTGGGCTGCCGGTGCTGGAGGGGAAGGTTTGGCCGTTCCCTCCAGTGTCTGAAATGCGCCCGGCATCGCCGAGGAACAAATTGCTGCTGAAGTCCCTTGCCAGCGAGGATCTGTGCTCCGCCAAGCTGTCTGCGGAGGGGCAGGGAGACCCCATCCTCCTCCAGCTCGGCGTGCAGCGGACGAGAGCAGCATGACACCCGAGCCCGTGGGAAGGTGCCGGGACCCTCCGAGAGGTCTGGCTCACATCCCTCCATCTTCCTCTGAGGGGACTGCACTCTGGCAAGCCCCCCTGAAGCAGGCCTGCAGAGCCCGGAGGTGTTGTACAGACTGAGGCCGAAACAGAGAGAGGGCTTTTCTAACAGGCATGGTGGGGACAAGGCAAGAGGGACAGTGACATCCAGCAGCTGATGTCCCCGCAGAGCCCTGCAGCCATCCGCTTGGCCCTGCACAAGGAAGCAGGTTGGCCTTTCCACATGTTCATCAGTGAGGGACGGGGGAAGGGGTCACGTGGAGAGCAGGGTGGAAAAGAGACCTCGGTGAAGGCAATGTGCAAAACATCAGGGGCATTTGGGAGAGGAAGACGAAAGCTCATTTTGCAAAAGGAACAACATCTGTGGTGTGGGGGCCGAACATCTGTAGCAGGGAGCATGGGGGGAGGGCATTCTGGGAAAATATTTCAGACATAATCCCAACAGTATCTGGTGTGTTGGGATTTGGTTACAAATGGCCCCTAACGTCTTTGTGCGTTTTGTTCTGCTGGTTCCAGGGGCACACAGAGACCCCTGCTTTGTGCTAACCTGGGAAATAAACCATTCGCTGGGCTCAATGGCTGAGTTCAGTTGCGTGGGGAAGGGGGGGTGGGAATGGGGAAGGCGAGATTTGTGTGAACTCCAGCGAAAACCAGCCTAAAAGCCTCTGTGCCATGTGCTGGAGGAAGGAGGGGGGCTGCCTCCGTCTCTGGGGAGAACTCAGTGGTCCTGCTTGAGATGATGGCTTGTCTGGAGGTGAAAGCAAAAGAGCTGAGCGCCGAGGTGCTCGGTGCTGGCAGGGGCCAGGGCGCAGATGGGGTGTGTGCTGGCTTGCAGGGCCCTGCCTTGCCAACCTGCTGCGGTGCTGGCATGTGGTCACCTTGTGCCGAGGCACCTCCTCCTCTGCTGCCCCGGGAGGCGATGAGTCGGACGTGTGATGGCTGGGCCATGGGCATGATGGCTCGCCTGGTCTGCTGAGCCTCAAAGGAGTGAAAGACAAAGGGGAACAAACCTGGTGCTTTGGTGTGGTTATTTCATTGTCTCCCCAAGCTGCTTGTGATTAAGGGACAAGCTGGGGGGGAGGGAGAAGGGGGCAGAACAGGCAGAACCAGCAGAACCCCAAGATGTGGTAGGTGCTAACTTCTGAAGACATGGGTCTTTCCCCTTGTGCTCTGGGATGATAGCCTTGGAGATGGGCCCAGAGAACCAAAGGTGGGTGGCATCCTCTAGGTTGGGTCCTGCTTGTCAACACGTTGGCAAGAGAAATGCCATGGCCAGACACTGACAGGCATGTGCACACCCACTCCTGGGCACCCAGCTGGTCCCTCCGTTCACCCAGTATTTGCAGGGGGAATATGTCCATGCCCTGCGAAGCCACAGTGAGCTGCACGCTTTTCTGTGCTTTTCAGTCTCCCTTCTCTGTGCTGAGTCTCAGGGCTTAAGCAGAAGGTGGTTAGCAGGAGGATCAGCGCTTTTACCCCTTCTTCCTTCAGGCAGGGCAGTGTGCACATGGCAGAGGAGGCTCCATGGGACCTGATGGCTGCCCCACATCCTGCAGGCACATGTCCACTGGCACAATGGGGAAGCAAAGGCAGCTTTCCGCTCAACAGCCAGCGCTGGCCAGAGCTTGCCTGCTCCGACACCACATGCTGTGCTGGGGCAGCTCCCTTGGCTGGATCACATCCGTATCTCTTCCTTGTAGTCCCTACAAAGCCCAGCTTGGAGCAGAGAGCCCCTCTCTCAGGTCCACAGAGGTCTCCATCTCTTCCTTCTGTGTGTCAAGGGCCTTCTGTCACCTGATGAATTGCTCTCTGATGGATGAAACCCAGATTTAGAGGATCTTGTTTGTCTTGGGAGAGAGCATGAGCTTAGGATGGCTTCTGACATTTGACTGGGTGGTATGGAGGCACTTTTGCCTTTCACATTCCAGTTTGGCTTTGACACCAGCAGCAAGTTAACTGTTTTGTTTGCAGTGCCAAAGGGTATTTCATCCCCATTTTCCCATGCCGCCTCGCCCTGTTTAGCTCGGGTCCCCTCAGCTAAGGCCAGTCTCCAGGAATACAGTTTCTGTCGGCGCACTGGCTCTGCCAGGGTGACCCAGATTCACAGGGCCAGAGCTCGCAGATGTCTAATGCCAGCTCTTGAGATATCTGACTCAGGCCTGGGTGATGATCTAAGCCCATCACTCATCATTCCTAGAAAGGCAGACGAATGGTCTGGAGGCAGTAATTGGCCTCCTCAAACTTTCAAGCCCCAGCTAAACTGGGACTTTTTTCAATGTGCAAAATTGTGCTCGTCTCCTTCCCTGGCGTGAGCACTTGCTGTCACTCACCTTCCCAGCTTAGTATGGCCACCAGGAGCTGTCAGGGAAAGCCAGTTTCCCTGCACACCCTGCTTGGTCGACCAGCAGGTCCCTGGTGAGCCCATCCTGCTGACCGCTGCTGGCCAAGAGCTCCATCTGAGCTGGACCTGACTCCTCCAGGCACCCCCAGCTCCTCATTCATCACCATGATGAAAAATGTGCAACAATGCTGAGATTAACAGCACTGGTACAGGCCAGGGTGGACCGTACCGCAGGTATACCCCATGGGGCAGGCAGACGTGGGTTCTTGTCTCGCCATCTCCCCAGGGCTGCCAGGTGTGAGGGTGAGAGATCTGCTGCCTCTGGGCAAGACCCACCTCAGGCTGCCTTTCTCTCTGCTCCTTTGCAGTTCTCCTTAGCTCCCTATGTCTCCATGTGTAGTAAACCCAATCACATGTCCAGTCGCTGCTTGGCAGAGCTGGGCCCTGACCAGCATGCATGTGGGGAGATGCAGGGAGTATCTAGGGCTTTACTCAGTGTCCCTCCAAAGGCGTCACACAGACTGCTGGTTCATCTGCAAAAAAATGTGCATGAGCCTCCCTTCCTCCTCAGTGATTAAAACCAAACATTAACAGCAGCACCATCCGGGAGACATGGTTGCTCTTCCGCATTAGCTGTTTGGTATTCTGCTTAAAAATGTCAGACAACCCATCAAGGAGAAGGGACCAGATCATGTGGCATCTGGGAGCCCAATCAGAGAGGCAGAGCCACAAACAAATCATGACTAGCTGGGAGGCAGCACTCACAAGCCGACCATTGGCTAAAATGGCTCTTTCAGGCAGCCAGTGAATGAAGCCATTCACAAAAAAGCAGGGCTAGTTTGCAAACAGCAAAACAGTCTACATATTTTTTTTCACACTGGATAAGTCTGCCAAGGAGACACCCAAGCTCTGAAGCAGATGTGTGGGACATGGCTGGTGCAGTCGTGCCCAAGCCCAGCATAGGTGCAGTGAATTCAGGAAGACTGATTCTGCCTCTCTCAGTTTGCAGGCCCCACTGTTCCTCCTGAGGAGGTTCAATGCCCTGCTCAGAGAACCTCAGCCTCCTGTCAAACTCACTGGAGTGGGGCACAGACCACCAAGGGCCCACAGTCCACCACTGGGGTGTGGTAGGAGATCCTGCTCTCCAGCATCTCACAGTTGTCCTTGAAAGGGAGAGGAGCCCTCACAGAAGCCCATGCTCCCAGAGACCTGACGGAGCATATGACGGGAAAGGCTCCTCCTTGGACCTGGAAGCTGGGAGTGAAGGGCATTTCTTTGGGTAACTGCCAGATCTGGGGCATGGTTGCTCACAGAGGGCCTGACTAGGTCAGCCACGTCATATGCCTGGTTACCTGGTCCGTGGAAACCAGTTATCTCCCAATACTGGAGAGCAGAGAGCATGGTGACCAGCCAAGCTCACTGGCTGCCCCTATTAGTTAGAATCTGGACCTTCCCCCCCAGGGAAGTCTTACAAGCCACTACAAAAAGACGGGGCTTTGGAGCCAGTGCTGCTAGAGCTGCTGGGGGTCCACAGTGAGGACCCTGGAGCTCCCAGGATGGCAATTCCACCAGCCAAGCAGCAGCGTGCCCAGTGCACACCATGTTGCAGCTCCATCAGTGGCTGCTTTGGAGGCAGCCTTTGGCGAGGTAGCAGGAGGCAAAGCTGAGCAGCAGGAATGCTGAGAAGGGAAGTAAAGGCTGCATCTTTGGGTGCCAGGGCAGGACAGCCTTCAGGGACCAGGCTCCGAGTCTAGGGCGGGAAAAGAGAACAATGGTGAGCTCCTTGTCATGGATGCTGGCTCACTCTGGGGAATTACATACAGGTGTTCAGGTCTACAGGCTCCTTAGAGGGTTGTGTAAGAGCCATCAGACCCCCTCTTGAGGCTGGCTGTGTTGTCTGGTCTGCTTCCATGCCATTTACTGCCAAAAGACACTTTCTCTCCAGGACATGGTACTAACAAAGGACTGGGCCTCCAGCCTTGGCTTAGTTTATCTACTTTATTGGGACAGGGACCATACTTCATCCTGGAGCTGAGATTAAGCACTGAGCTGGACTTGGTGCTCCGCTCTTTGGCCATATTTTAGGAAAGAACCTACTTTTGCCTCCCCACTTCCCACCAGGAACCGCAGCCAACAATCCTCTTGCACATCTCCAAGCCAGAGAAGGCAGCATGCAGGTCAATGCATCGCCGTGAAGCTGGACTTTGCTGCTAACAACGAAGGATGTTGGTGAAGGTGCATGTAGTGCTGGGGTACACAACAGGAGGGACCCCTTGGCTGAGCTGTACCGGGAACTGCCTTCAGCCCAGGCTGCCCACCGGCTGCCGTGCAGTTTCGCACCGGGAACACGGGGATTCGGCCTCCTCCCAGACATTGGTCTGGAGGTGCCTCCAAAGGGGGCCAGGCGGTCCCGAGGTCAGGGCCCCACCACACTGCTGGGGCCTGCCCCTGTGCCTGAGGCGGGGCGGCCGCATCCCTCGCTGGGAAGGCCGCGAGGGGCCCTGCGGCGCGGGCGCGACAGCGGGCGGAGGGATTTGCGGCGCTGGCCTGCGGCGGCCCCGCGGCCTCCCGCCTCCCTGCCCCGGCCCCGGGGCGGCGGGGCCGGGCGGGGCCGGGCAGGGCCCACCGGGGGCCGCCGCCTGACGCCTCCGCGGCGGGCGCCGAGACCCGGGAGGAGCGCGCCACCTGGCGGCCGCGAGAGGCCGGGCCCGCTCCGCTCCGGCGGGTCCTGCCCGCGGGGTCGCTGCCGCCCGAGCCCGCACACGGCCCCTTCACCGCCGCCGTCCCACCGGGCCCCGCCGCCGCATGCGGGCTGCTCCCGGACGGCCACCGCACCTCCCAGCCATGCCACATGTTCCCCGGGCCTACGGCTGTGCCCGGTGCCGGGCAGGTCCCTCCCGCCTAGGAGGGATGGCGGCCTGGTGCCTGGCCTTGGGGCCTCATGGGCCTTCCAGCTCTTGGGGGGCCACGAGGGGGCCACTGGTGGAGCCCCAGCACGCGCCACATGGCTCACGTCCTGGAGGCGCAGGGAGCAGCTGGCCAAGGGCCCCGCTATGCCGGAGGTGAGGGCACGCCAAAGCCTTTGCCAGATGGTCTGGGAGAGGCGCAGTGTGGCGGCAGCAGCAGAGAGGAGCTCATCTTGCTGAGGGAGCTGTGCCTTCCCATGGAGCAGCCAGGCCTCCTCTGGGCCGAAGCTTTGAGCCTGGGTTGGAAGATGCGTGTTGAACACACAGCAGCTCTCCGGGAAATCCAGCTCCTCACCAGCCGCCACCGACCCCAGAGGTCCTGTTAGGCCACGCCAGCGTTGTGGGAGCTGCCTTTTCCTCTGGCCACTGCAGCAGCAATGGCAGCCGCTGGCCAGCAAACAAGCCCCAGAAGTCCAAAGCCCTCCACAACTTTTCTCTGGGCTGAAGTGAATTTGTTCTTCATGAGGAACTTTAGCATGCTTCCCATGGGGAGTGACTAAGCAGCCCTCCATCCTCCCGAAGAAGCACAACCAAAGATACCCTGCGTAGAAGAAAGGAGGTATCCTCCATGAATGCTCTGAGTGAAGTGGGATTCATCTAGGCCCCTCCATTTCTGTTGCCTACGTGCCGAGTGTCTGTACACAGTTGTTGTCCTGGTCCAGGTCCAACCCTGTTGTCCAGCTCAGTTACTTCAATAAGCCTTCGAATTGCTTAACAAATACCACACAAATGTTTCAACCCTGAGAATTTGTACTCTGGGCTCAAAATGTGATTTATCTTCATCTATGCCTGGAATATTTATCAGCCCCAATTTAGGGAATGGCTGCGCTCTTTAAAGTGTGGTTCTAGTCAGAAAAACCAACTGGAGTCTCCTCTCAGTGAGTAGAACACATGGCCAAACCAGAAGGGAAAAACTGAGAAATGTTTTTCTAAAAAAATCCTTGTGTTTTTTGGTCAAAAATTTTGAAGTGTGTCTGAATTTAGAAACATTCAACCAACTCTGTAGTGAGCCAGGAGTCAAGAAAGGGATCATGAAAATTCAGTCAGGTTTTTTCTTCTGTTCTTCATCAAAATTTCATATTTTGATGCCATTTTTCATCAAAAAGTGCTGGCAAGCACTATGCGGCACATCTGCCTAAGAAAGGCCATCTGCAAACCTCCACCCCTTTGTAATGTGGATGGGAGATGTTTCTGTGGATGCGCACACACAAGAGAATAAGAGCACTTGTTCATATGCTCTGGGCAAGCCTGCTAAAGCATGGAATGTGAGGATTTAATCCTGGATGTAGAGGAGTGCACTGGTAAATATGTCAGTAATTTCTACTAACAAACCCTGCAGACATGCAGTTCCAATCATCAGTACCGCGCTTCTTCCTTTCTTCTTGCCGTGTCACTGAGCTCCCAAGGGAGGAGGCTGGCTCTGCTATGCCCTGAGAGCCATTGGAGCAAGGCCAGGAAATCCCAGTGCCATGGACAGCTTCAGAGAACATGGAGTCTGTTCTGCCCTCTTAAAAACTCTTTAATTCAGTCTCTGAGGTGCAGGCCATGCTCAGAAGGACAGGTCCAAAAAACCCCAACTTCCAACAGGGTAAAACCTCAAACCAGGCAGAGCAGATCAAGAAATACAAGAAGACAGGGCATTAAATAGTTGTCACTAGGATCTAGAGAGACCAGCGTTAGAGCCCGATGACATTAAGGCAGAGCCATAGTGTTAAATGCACCTCATCTGGAGGTGGGAAGACACGGAAGATGGGTACGGAGACCCATGCCAGAAAGAAACAGCCACAGGAACTGGATTTGCTGTTGGCCTGAAACTTTTTCAGACCAAACTTATATTGAAACTATATTATTTGTCTATCTGTACAATTTCCCATCAAATTAAATTGTAGCAAAAAAAGTCACGATTGGGGCATTCTAGAGGTTTCCTTCAGACAGCATCAGAGCCTTTTGATCTGGTTTGAACCCCCAGACTCTCTACACTCAGATTATGATGCTGGTGTGGTTGCAGTGACACAAGGGAAAAAAAAAGAACCAAAAGGTCCTTTCAGGCTGGATGGTGGATGTGATCCTTTCCCAGTAAGTGCAAAGACAATGTTTTATTCCTCATCAACTTGCCTTGGTCAGTATGGTTTTCTCCCCCAAAGAAAATCCCTTGTAATTAAGCCTGTGCAGTATTTCAGGGCGCATAACAAAAAGGATTTTCCTGCCTGGAAATAGTGTGCTGTTAGAAATTTCTAGGTATAGCTCTCAGGTTGGAGGTAGGAAACAAATATCTGACCTTTTATGCCCACCATCTTTGAAGCTGGGAGGATCCCTATTTCAGTCTCAGCAACAAAGGGCATGTGTAAGTCTTGATTTAAAAGGTCTGAAATCACTCTCATCCTCACCTCTGGCTGCTTGTCTCATCCAGCCAGTCTCACCTCATCCCACCTCACCTGGAGTCAGGCACAGGCAGCTGTATCCCATCCGCACCACCATTCCAGCCAGCCCACGGGTGAGATCATTGGGGCCAGATGTCCTGAGGTGGGGGTTTGAGGGGCATTATCTCCCTGTTCGTACCCATGTCACACAGCATGGCCGTACAGCTGTGCGGTCCCCCCAGGCCTGACCCAGCCTGGTTGTCATCCATTCCAGCTGTGCAAGAAGCCACACAGGGTCAGGAAGAAGCCGCAGGACCAACTCTTTCCCGAGGCTGAGCCAGACCCATGATGAGAGAGGAACCCCAGGAGACACCCTTGTTTCCCCTACCACCATCAGCAATCTGTTCTGGAGTCAAAGACCTCTCTTGTCCCCAGGTCTCACCAGTGGCACCTGGTACCAGCCCTGCCTGTACTCATCTCCTTGGCTACGTCACAGAGGATGCTAAGCAGCTGGCATCCTGCTGTCTCTGTCTCATACACCATTTGGCACACAGACAGCAAAGGGCTGAGAAGATGTGCAATGACTAGTCTGTGGGGGTTACCTTGCCATCACCTTTCCAAACTATTTTAACTAAAAAGAGATGATAAGCTGCCAACTGGCAGGTGGCTGCCAGTGAGCAGAGTCCCTGCGCAGTGCTTCTGGCATTTTGAGTGCAGCAGACAATATGCTCTCCACCAAAGAGCATTAACTGGCAGTGTATGCGTTTTTTCCCCAGATGGGGGGGTAGATCACAAGTGCAAAAAGTGCTCCTGATGCTGCCAGCACCTCCGAGACACCAGGTGAAATAAAAACAGGATCATGGTATCTGTTACCTCAAGATCTGTGCCGGCGGGCATGTCTGGGCAGATGTGAATGGTTTATCACACCAACAAATGAGATTTCCTCCTCACAGGATGCATCAGCTTGGCTACTGCTCAACATGTTCTTCAGCATCATAGCCCTGTGCTTTCAGTCAGCGATCTAAGAACTGCACCCAGGACTGTGCAGGCACCTACCCAGGACTCCCTGGGCTTGTCACAGGGCTGCCCCTAGGGCGGCTCTTTGCACTTGGCTTTGTTTAGTATCCCCAGGCCTTTCCTATAAGAGGAACTGCTGGAAGTGTGAATTTACATGACTCAGGACTGCTCACCGGAGCACGTGCACTCCAATAACCAGCGGAGAAAAGCACAAGGTCCCATCCCTTGCTGTAGCTGTGAAACCTGCCTCCTTCTGATTGCAGAGTGTCCTACTGTGGGAATCTGCAGCTCTCCAATGCCTCCTGGTTAGGAGTAGAGCTGTGGAGCCCTGAGGACCGCTTCGCTTTCACCTGCATATGCATGGGCAGGTTCCACTCCTATCTGTGCGAGTTCTGCTTTTGGACAAGCCAGGAACTGTCTGGTGAGCTGTCAGGGTGTTTGAGTCCAAAGCTTGGTCCCGGGCTACAATTCCCCCAGGTCTGAGCTGCTTTTGACACATCTGCCATCCAGGGCTGAGAAGAGGTTCCCAGGCCTGCTCAGAAGAAAACCATTGCTGCCTGCTTGGCACCAGAGCTTGGACGGGAATTCTCTTGTTTTTCATGAGCAGGCTGAGCGGTCAGCGCATACCACGAGCAACAGTCAGAGGAGCAATAAATAGCCTACCCAGACCAGAAGGAGACAACCTGTTCAGACTGGACCGCGCACCCCTGTGCTGGGCAGAATGACTATTGCTGTGCGTCAAGGTCCCATGCGTGCTGGGTAAGGAAAGCCTCCGGCCTGGCTCAGACTGCACCGAGTGGGTCCTCTAAGAGGAGCCATGGTTACTGCTTCGATCTGCACGTCCCAAGGATGTGGTAGGCAGCCACTGGGGTTGTCTTTGCTCCAGTGGGACATTTCCCTCCTGCTCCCAAAGCTGTGCCAAGAGGCAGATGCCATCACTGCAGGCTGACTGTGGACTGCTCCTCCAGGGCTGGTTTCCATTTGGGATCACACCCAACCATACTCCTGCATCCCAATCAAAGGCCCAGCTTTGCTTGTTCTCCAGGAAAAGGAGCACTTTGAAAATGTTAAGTTTCTGTAACTCATCCCGGGAAATCCCTGTTTTCCCAGATATTGTTTCTTTGTGGTCTTACACCACCGTAAGGGAACAGGAGAAGTCCCAAATAGTCAGCACAAGCCCATCACTTAGCGTTTCCCTTTCTCCCCTTTAAGGTCTACAACAGAAGCAGGTGTGAAGGGTGTTCCTACTGCTACAGGCCAACATTTCCTTCTAGTCACCTCGTGCTGAGCATCAAATCTGGAATAACCAGGGGTTGTAAAATGCTCTGAACCTGAAAAGTGCTAACTAAGAAAATAAAGCACAACACGAGTGTTATTAATAAATGCCAGCCGCTGTTATATAACTCCTAATCATAAGCCGCGTCTTTCGGCCCCCATTGTTCCATTGTCAGGCCCCATTATCTGGGAAGTCTTACCCACCGACCACAAGAAATAGCCTGAGCTCTGTGGGTTTGCAAACTTTGTTGCTGGAAAACTTTTCATGCAATTGTTTTTGCTTTGTGCTATTGCCTTCCTTATTGTACAGATGTGGGTGTGTATCGCAGCCCACACCCTCTGTCTTTTGCCCCAGGATAACTTTGAAAATGAGCTGATCGTCTCCGTGAGTGTTTTTCCTAAGAATTCTCTTTAAAAACAACAACATTAAAACCAAGAAAACCCTCATTTTCCTGAAGTGAAGCTTGTGCTGGGGAAGGATGCTGGCCTGCAATCCCAGCAGAATAAAGACTGCACTTTATCCTCAGAAGAGACTCCCCGCAGGACTGGCAGCGCCTTAGCCCAGGCCTGAAGGAAGAAGAGAGCATGGGCTAACCGGGTCTCTGGGACTTATTCAGAGCAGGGCATCTCTGTGGTTGCAGGGCTGGACTATCAATCCTCCCTCACTGACCTATGAGCTGTCAGCAATGCCACTTCAGTGCTTCTTGTCCTGTCTGCCACAGCCCACCTCAAGGTGGGCTTCTGCACGGCATTTCTACCTGGGAGTCAACATGAAGCTCATCTGACACTGGTGCAAGCTTGTTAGTGAGTCTCAGCTCTTCTTACAACCTAATCCAGATGTACGCAAAAGTTTCCACACCCTGATGAGGAGCGTGTGGATCTTTGTGGCACCTTTGCACTGGTCAGTGTAATATACACCAGTGTGGGAAGCTCTGCAGGCTGGGTCATGGCTGTTCAGGTTGGTTGAGTCATGGCTGTTCAGGTTAGAAGCACTGTCATTTCCCAGAGCTCAGGCTAGAACTGACCACACTGAAAAATGGCTTTCTGGTCAAAATGAAAAATTTTACAGAACTTTGGCTTTGGAAGAGAAATTGTAAATCAAAACCAGAAAATACCAGGCAAAAATCTTTTGGTGTTCAGTTTCTGAGGCCTGTATTTTCTCTACCAACAACATGTTTTAAAAATCAGTGCATTTTTTTCCTCCTTTCACTGGAAAACCTGAAATGACACAGGAAGCTAAAAATAGTAACAATACCCAACCAAGTCATTGGTTTTTTTCAATCAGCTCCAATGCAAACTTCGGTGTTGTCTCAGGCAGGATTTGTTATTTTTCTGACCAAGGCCTGTATTCAGTTCATGAATATCTCCAACCAAAATGGTCTAGGAAAGCCACCAACCTGTTCCTGAATAGTTTTCCCTGGAGATCAGCCAGCGCCTTGCACCTTCGGGCAGCAACAACCAGTAAGTGCAGTGGTGCTCTTGGGATTGGGACAGAGGTGAGGAGCACCCACGGCAATGTTACAGTGTGACCGTGGCATGGTCCCCAAGCCTGGGGCTGCAGCCCTAGGGTCACCATCCCTCACTATCAGGAGAGATGGGCTCTGGGACACTTTTCTCACAGGACTGTCCTTTGTGGCTGTCCTGTGTTTTGCAGCAAAGGGCAGGTGCAGAACACGTGTGGCCACCACGGGCATCTTCTCACCTCCTTCTGCCTGGCCAGTGCTTTCTCTTTAAGAGGGAGTGAGATGCAAGGCACAGAGGTTGTGTGTGCTGTGCGGGGAGCTGGGGCAGCCCAGGAGACCGCTCTCCTGGGATTCTGCATGGCACAGAGACTTCTACCTAACAATCGAGGGAATATTTTCCACCCAAAGAATCCATCTCATGGTCCCCTCTTCATTTGTGACACAAGGGAAAATGTGAAACAGCCAAGACGCATGAATCACTGTCCCAAACAACATATAACGAACTCATAAAATCAAAGGCAGAGTTTTTTTCAACCCGCGCTGACAGGGCTCCTTGGACATTGTCTGGAATGAATTTAAGTTGTTACAAAACTGCGTGTCTCTCTTCCCCCCAACCTCCCAATCCGTCTTTCTTCTCTTCCCCCTTCACACTCTGCTTTCCTATGAGCTTCTTCCTTCTCCTTTTCCTTCCACCTTTCCTCTCCCTCTCCTGCCTTCCCAACTTTGCCCAAGCCCTTTCCCTTGGATACCTGCTCCCTCCAGCCCTCCCTGCGGCTGGGGCCCAGGTACCCCCACCACTTTCCAGACAGACTCGTTTCCAGGACAGCTTCAGATGAAGACCTTTAGCCGATTCAACAGGGCCCATACCGCCTGCTTGATGAGACACAGCCACACCAAGGGACACCCCAGGCTCTCCCCCAGCAGGCCCTTGGCCCTGCCATCAGCAGAGGCTGGGTGGAGAGATGACCTTCCCAAGCAGTACCTGGGGCTGAAGGAGCATGGCCACGGAAAAGCAGCATGAACCCCACTGCAAGTGCTCCATCTGTAGCCCCAGCAAGTGCCACGCTGGTGACTGAGGGTGCAGGGCATGCTGGCCCATGCAGGGTGCCACAATGAAGGGCTTTGGCAACACGGTGACAGCCATGCTTGGAAAATGCCTGCACACCCTATTTGCACTGGCTGGCTTTGGGAGAGCATTGTGCTCCACCTTGCTGCTGCTGGGAGCAGGGATGTGCTCCGTGGTCTCTGCTGGGCGTGATGACACTGGTAGCGGCACAGACAGCTGGCCCTGCCAGCACATCAATTTGAGCAGGTGCTCATGCTCTTTCTGCTGCCTCCCAGGAATTGCCTTCATCCCTATGGGCCTGCCCGTGTGCCAGCACTCCCAAAGAAGGTAAGGAAGCAGGCACTTAAATCCCACCACCACTTCAAAAACACAGGGATTTGTTGACAACACACAAGGTGCTGCTGCTCGCAACTGAGCAGGCTCTGGAGCTGCATGCTGCTAGCAGAGACTGTAGGGCACGCTTGAGCAGCAGCAGGCCCTCCTGCTTTGGGGACCTGGGCTGGCACCTCTGTGCTGAGACTCGTGGTCCCACCAGCAGGCTGGAAGAAGAACAAGGGACCCCACACTGTGCCCGACTAAGCAGCAGAGGTATGGCCCAAGCTGCTGAGGCTTTCTGGAATCCCAACCCAAATCTACCCAAA
Source organism: Burhinus oedicnemus (assembly GCA_008921705.1). Lineage (NCBI taxonomy): Eukaryota > Metazoa > Chordata > Aves > Charadriiformes > Burhinidae > Burhinus > Burhinus oedicnemus. The sequence continues at coordinate 95,070 of VFFE01000401.1, read as the reverse complement.
TGCTAAAGGCTGAATTGGTTTGGAGCAAACAAGACACAAGCCAAACCTCAACCCCAGCCATACCAGAGCCAGCCTAGCGAGCTGCTCCCGGCTCACACAGCACAGCCTCCATCTGCCAGGCAGGTTTGTGGACCTCTTCCCTTGGTCTCTCGCTGGGAATACCCCCGCAGTACCAGGACCGTGCTGTGCTCCAATTGCAACATCAGCAGCTGCTTTCTGCGGTGAACGCCTGCTTCTCCAGTGCTGCAGATGAGGTGTTATCCACCAGCCAGCACAACTCAGATTCCTCCAGTGCATGAGGACATCGCCCAACTCCTCCAGATCCCTGGAGTAAGCTCAAGGTTGGTGGGCAGCTGACTGGAGCCGGCAAGTGAGAGCAGACAGGACTAGGGTCCTCGGCACCTGAAGATGCTGAGATACCTGATGAGGCTTATTAAAAGAGCTTCTTGTGCTAAAGCCAAGATTTACTGCAGACTTCAGGCCTGTGGACAGCATTTGGGTCCTTCAGCAGTGCTCAGAGGTCAGATGAGATGTTTTCCAGCAGAAATCGTCGCTCTGCATTCACTAACCCCGCTCAGCAGAGATGCTGCTGGAGGGCGGCAGAGCTTCCCTGATAGACGCGGCCATGCATGAAATGTGCCTGCGCAATCACCCGCGCAGGCGTGCAAGATGCTGCACAGCATCCTCCCGCTGATGAAAACGCAAATTTAGCCGCAAGTGCCCCAGGGGACGGGTTTTTTGTGAATCCACCGTACCGAGGCACCCGCTTCCAGGCTGCCGGAGCCTCTCCCCGCCCAAGCACCGAAGAGCCAGGGCTGCTCCGGGGCTGTGGGACCGCAGCTGCGGGGAAACGGCACCACCTCGCGGCTGCCCGGCTGCGGCCCTTCCGCTCGCCGGGCCGGATCAGGCCTCGCACCCACCGCCACCGCTCGCTCACGGAGACGCGGGTTGCCCGACCGGCGCCCGGGGCTGCTGCTGCGCCTCTGGGAACAGCTCGGGACACGCGTGTCCCTTTGCCTGCCGTGGGGAAGGGACACGCCAGCTGCCATAGCAGAGCAGGGAGTGACCACAGACATGATTATAAGGTGGGGTGGTGAAATTCTTGAGCAACCTGCACACACAGCCACGGTGATGATGTGGGAATGGGAATAGTTAAAACGGAACTGTAGCGTTGCAGGAAAGGGCCAGGCTCAGGGCTTGCAGCTCTGAAAGCTGCCAAGAGAGGGAAAGAGGCACAAAATCAATTCCTGACCCCCACTAACAGCTGCTTGCTAGGTCTGGGGACCTGTGGTTAAGCAGGACATGCTCATTGCATTCAGCATTGCCCAGGACATGTCTTCACCATGGCAGTCAGCATGAGCAGGGACATGCCAGTCCCTTTGTCATGGCATGAGGGCAGCCACAGGAGGGTAACATGGAAGTGGAGACATGCTGGAAGAGCAGGACCTGAGGTTCCTGCGGAGCTGCAGCTTGCTGGGGGAACAGAAGGTGTTTGGGGAGGTGTTGCACATCTTACCTGGCCTCTGCACCCTCCTCCCACAGCATCCCCCCAGCCCAAGGCTGGGAAGGGCAATGGCACCAGCACATGGCCTCAGCATGGACTGTTGCTGGTTCAGCTTCCCCTCAGTTCCATCTTGCTGGTGAAGCTGCAGGGCAGGCTGGCCCTTGGTCTGCCCCAGCTTGGTCTTGTGCTATTAGCTAAAGCTCCAGCTCCATGCCTGACCTGTGCAGCATCCTCTGAGTGGGGTGGGAAGGGTCAGGGCAGAGAAAAATCCGTGTAACATCAGTCTGCAGTGGTGTTGTATGCTGGATGTTGCATCTTGTTTCTTTTTCCCAAGCCACATTCATTGCACACCTTTCAACCAACAATCCCTGTCCCCACCAGAGTCTGGCTCTCATGTCTACTTATGCTTGGAAACAGGTATTTATGTTAGTGGTGAAATGGCTCTTGTATAAATGAGACTTGAGCCCCAGATGCTCAGCTTTCCCCTGGTAGACAGCAGGCAGAGGCAAAAGTCTGTGTCTGTCTTTTTGCCTGTGGCAATGTTGTGGCAATTTGATGCAGGCTCATAGGGGCACTCAGTGCTGAAAACCTTGCCATGAGCTGCCCCCATCAACCCTCCCGGGAGGTAGAGAAGAGTCATTATGGCACAGAGCAGTGCTACTGGTCCCCAGGAAAGGCCCCTGTGGGCTGCCCTGGTACCCTCACAGTGCTCAAACCCCAGGCACTGCCTGTACCTGGACCCCAGGATGGGCAGGCATCCTGGGAGATCTCAATTCTCTGGCTATGCAGGGCAAAAGGAAGGACCCAAATGCACCATGGGTGTGCTGGGCCTGCAGGAAGGCTGGTGGTGAGTGGGAGGCTCAGGGCTGGAGGGTACAGACCCCCACGGGCTGGTGAGCCACAGGTGAGTCCTGAGGCACTGGTGTGATGAAGCAGTGGCAGGATGGCTTGTGCAAAGTACACCCAATGAGGCAGGGTGTTCGTACCTCTCCGCATGGCCTGGGAAGACCATGTTTCAGTTCCTGGGGACAGTTGGAGTGACTTGCACTCCAGAAGAAACTGGTTGTGGGGACAAACTCTGAACACAGTGCGGGAAGGGAGATGTGTCTACCAGGAGACTGGCAGCCTGGCAAAGGAGGGAAGTGAGGTGCCCTCTGAAGAGTAAATGGCACAGAAAGAAGGGAAACATGAGAATTATGGAATCATCCTGAAGACAACACAGTGGCTGAAATGGGATCCTCTTCTCTCACTGCACTGGGGCAAGGATCTGCTGGGACCAGCCAAAGGAAAGAGTCCTCCCTTCTGGTAGCAAACCTCTTCCTTCTCCAGTGAAGAGATTAAAGAAGGACTAGGAGACAGTGGTAAACAGGGTCTCTTCCCTGCCTGCCCAGAAAGGTGGCAGGAGCCCGCCTGGGAACATGAATCGTAGAATCATAGAACAGTTTGGGTTGGAAGGGACCTTTAAAGGCCATCTAGTCCAACCCCCCTGCAATGAGCAGGGACATCTTCAATCAGATCAGGTTGCTCAGAGCCCCGTCCAGCCTGACCTTGAATGTTTCCAGGGATGGGGCATCAACCACCTCTCTGGGCAACCTGGGCCAGTGTTGCATCACCCTCAGTGTAAAAAATTTCCTTCTATCTAGTCTAAATCTTCCCTCTTTTATTTTAAAAACATTACCCCTTGTCCTGTCGCAACAGGCCCTGCTAAAAAGTCTGTGCCAATCTTTCCTGTAGACCCCCTTTAAGTACTGAAAGGCTGCAATAAGGTCTTCCTGGAGCCTTCTCTTCTCTAGGCTGAATACCTGGAGAAGAGAATACCTCTCTCTCCACCTCATAGGCTCTCTCAGTCCTCATAGGAGAGGTGCTTCAGCCCTCTGATCAGTTTTGTGGCCCTCTCTGGACCACGTCCCCCTCTCGGAGCCCTTCCTACATGCTGGGATGTGGAGGTGGTGAGGGGGAAGGTGCTGCCTGATGCCAACAGGCTGTCCTTCCTCCACTGGGGCTGGAGGCTGTGGCCGTTGTGCTGCAGGTCTGGCAAGCAGCACAGCCTTGGGGTGCCCAGCCCTTGCATCGCCGTGCCTTCCTGCACCCAGCTCTGCTCCCCCCCTTGTCCTACCCCGACTGCAGCTGAGTAGGAGGGCAGGGAGGTGACCCGAGCTGTAACGATAAAACGTGTTGTGTCTGCCGAGCTGGTCCAGGGGCTGAATTACGGTCCGGCCCCGTCGCCTGCAGCGGGTCTGGTTTTGCTGAGCTCGGTTGCCCGCTGGGGAGCGCAGGGCGGGCCGGTGCGGAGGCGCTGCGGGGCCAGTCCGGCAGAGGGCAAGCGAGGGCCGCGCATCGCCCCGCCGATGCCGGCGAGGCTCGGGGAAGCCCGAGCTGCGAGTGGTCTGGATCTGTCTGCGGGTCAAACGCAAAGGCCAAGCAAGTCCTCTGCAGGACTGGACCGGCTGTGAGTGCGTGCTGTGGAAAGGATGTGAGATACTGATTGCAGGGTGTGAGAGGTGGGGTTGCTCAGCCTGGAGGAGAGAAGGCTCCTGGGAGACTTATAGTGGTGTTTTAATAGATGCAGGGGGGTTATAACAAAGATGGAGTGAGATTTTTTAGCAAGGCCTGTAGTGACAGGGCAAGGGGCAATGGTTTTAAACTGACAGAGGGTAGGTTTAGATTGGACATAAGGACGAAATTCCGAGGGCGGTGAGATACTGGAACAGGTTGCCCAGAGAAGTTGTGGATCCCCCATCCCTGAAAGTGTTCAAGGTCAGGTTGGACAGGGCTTTGAGCAACCTCATCTAGTGAAAGATGTCCCTGCAGCAGGGTTGGACTAGATGATCTTTCAAGGTCCCTTCAACCCAAACCATTCTGTGATCCTGTATCTGCCCCAGCTGACTCAGTGCCGGAGCCACAGCTTTTGCTCCAACAGCTCATGGATGTCGCTGTTCTTCCAGCAACCCATCGTTAAATGAGAAGCCTGACTGGCACCAGACATCGTGGCTTCATGTGGAGCAGGAATGGATGTGCATGCAGAACAGAAGCTTGAAGGGAGGAGAGCTTCCTGCAGTCACCAGGGTGACAGAAGCCAGACAGTGCATTCACCCTCTCCTCCTCCCAGCCCTTGTGAACCTGTCCAGGAATTAGTGCAATGAGGTGAGCATTGGCTACCCAGTTCATGGTAATGTTGCTATGCCGAGGGACACTTAGCAGGGTCTCTGCAGTGCGATTCCTACTACAGTGACTGTCTGTCCCATCACTGCTGATGTCCTCAGCATCTCCCTGTTTGCCAAACCCAAATTCACATTTTTCTCTCTGGCTCTCCATCCTGCAAAGAGGGAACATGCAGGGAACAGTGGAAAAGGGAAACAGGAAACAGCTTCTGTCCTTCTCAGCTGGGCTTTCACCGATGTGAGGCCCGTGGACACCAGTCCCAGGACTTGCCCATATGGTGGCCAGCACCTCTGTTGTCACATTTAGGTCCCAAGACACTGCACTTGCTTCTCCTCTGGGAACTACATCTGGGCTGCTGGGCTTTGTGGCTTGTGGCTTGTGGCTTAGCCTCCTGGCTCTCTAAATGCACAAGTGTCCCTGAGAGAGACAGTGAGGCTGCAGGACAACCACAGCATCGGACTTATAGAGCCTGAAGTCCATGGCCTGGGTCTCCTCTGCCCTGTCACCTGGTGGCTTTGCCCTTTTTTATCCATGTCCCTGCTGCTGGAGTAGGAGGAAAATGTGTTTTGTGCCACAAGGCTGAGAGCAACAAACAGTCCCTTGGGACTCGTGGCCAGCTGGGGTCTTCTTCTTCAGTAAACATCTGCCAGCCGGCTGGGAGAGTGCTTCTCCTGCAACCTGCTGCTCTGGACCAACAGGATGTGGGTAACCAGGGGTCCTCCGGGAGTGGGGCAATGTGGGGTGGGGTCGTTGAATGTAATGGATGAGTACTGTACTGGCACCTTGCCCTTCTCCCCACCTCTGGTACCTTCGTCAGTCCTCGCATCCATTGCAAGGGCATCTATGGGAAGGATGTTCCCCAGGCCAAGCTAGAAGATGTGGGGTCTGCCGTGCTGGGAACATAACCCCAGTGAGCAAGGGCATCCAGATCTAGGTTTTCTGCTCTCCTCCACTGCCTCACTCAAATGCCGATTAAATTACTTTCACCTTTTTTCCTGCCCCTCTCGAAGGTGGCCTGGGGATGGCAAGGGGCAGACCCTCCTGGGGAAGCCCGCAGGCGGCCTCTCATAGTGGAAATGTCCCTGTTTCTCTCCCCTCCTGGCCAAAAATCAGAGGCCAAGGCTGGCCCTGCTGCAGCAGCACATGAAAAGCCCCCGCATCACGGGATGGAGCAGAGACTCCATCCTCCTCCGTACGAGGAGGCTGGTCCCCGCCTGGTAAATCCCTCATTTCTTCTGCTTTGGGAAGCAGGAAGAGGATTATCGGCTGCCTTCCTTGAGGCACCGGCTGAGCCCTTGGCGTGCTGGACGGCCACTCTGGAGCCACCAGCGCGCCCGGGGTGATGGACCCGCTTCGAGCAATACAAATTCGCGGTGGGGCTGGCCGGGCGGCAGGTGGGAACCCGCGGCCACCGGGACCCCTGCGACGGTTCCTCCGACGGGGAGGGCTGTCCGCCGGTGGGGCGGCCCCTTCCTCCCCTCCCGGCCCGCTCCGCTGCCGGCCCCTTCCCGCTCAGCTCCCGGCGGGGCGGCCGCGGCGGCGGGAGGGCGGAGGCAGGGCTGGCAGCGCCGCGGCGGGCGGCGCACACACGCACACACACCTCCCTGCATGTGATTAAATGGCTCGAAATCTGCTTCTGATTTCCTCGGGGAGGTGACTTTTCCCTTCTTTTCAACCCGGGTTTTATTGGAGCCTTCTTACTCCGCTTCCAGGCAGCGGTCGGGGCTCAGTTTCTCCACTTCTTGCCTTTTTTTTTTTTTTTAGTAATTTTTTTTTGTTTTTCCCTTTCCTCTCTTTTTTTCCCCTTCCCTGCCGCCTCCCTCCCTCCCGCAGCCGGAGAAGCCGCGGGCGGTGCGGCGGAGCGGGCGGGAGCACGGCCGGCTGCAGGCACGGCGCAGGGGACCCGCCCGCACCGCCGGGACCAGCACTCCCGCTTTGCACTATTTGGCCTTATTTTACTTTCTTCCCCACCGTCCCTCTTTTCCCTGGCAATTTGTTATTATTTCTTTTTTTTCTTCTTTTTTTTTTTTTCTTTTTTTGTGTTGCGATCAGCCAAGGGAAGGGGGAGCTGCCCCCACGCCCAGCCGGCCGCCCTGCTGCTGCGGCGACCCCGGCTCCTCTCGCCGTTTACGACCCCGGACCTGCCGCCCGGACCGACCTCGCTACCTGCCCGGCCGCGGTAAGCTGCTCCTCCAACTTCCCGGCGCTGCCGGCCCCGGCCGAGCAGCTCCCCGCTCTCCTCCCCACGGCTCCCTCCCTCGTTGCCTTTTATTCCTCCCTCTCCGCTCCCCTCCTCC